>JAUMHG010034633.1:0-11833 GCA_032359395.1 Enteromius anoplus
AAGGAGATTGGTGGCAGCTGCGATCGTTTGTGCGTGCTCCTCCTGAAACTCGATTAATTGCTTAATCGTCATTTAGTCAGGCTGCTTTTTGATACAATGTTGCTTGGGCACTTTCCCACTGAGAATGGGTAACCCATTTCTAGATTGGTTGTGGGCCCTGTGTCTCCACTTGTTGCCCGTTGATGGCAACGTTAACCAATGTTGCCCAGAAACATTGTTCAAAAAGTTGTCCAATGTATCATCAGCATTAGATTTGGTTTCCCTTTCTGAAAGATAAATAAGGACTGCTGATACCCGCTGATAGAGACCTGCTAGTTGCCTGTTGGCTTTATTTGTCACAGCGCCTTCATGCATCATGAGGCAAAACACAATTATTTTTTCACCTCATGTGTTCGATGCCATTTTTGGTGTGTCATGTACTACTTCACTATAGTTCCTCAGTCTTCATTTGTTTAAACCAATAGAGGTGGCAAGGTCAACCGTTCCAGTTTGAGCACATGCATGAAGTTTGGCTTTTAAGAATGACTGTTAATAACAGGAGCATTGGTTAATAGCACAGTACAGCGCCACGAGGCAAAGACAGTAGACGGTGTTCAAAGCGTAACTATTTTTTGAAGCGGAACTATAGCCGCTAACGTCGCTTTTGGCAATAAAAAGTTCAAGAGCCTGAAAGAAAATGGATTGGGGAAAAAAACAAAACAAAAGAGAGAAGTTTCCTGATGCTTAGACCCGCAGTGCAATGGACATCATGGAGCTCTGCTGCTCCTCGTCTAAACAGAGCAAAGATTGAGAGAAGCAGATTTTTAAAATCATCTGGGCCCCTCTCGATCAAAACACACTGTTTTTCTTCTTCTCTTTCTTACTTTACAGTCATTCATTTACATCATTTTGTTTATAAAACCCTTCATGTATGTGTTTCATACTGTTTTTAAGAGGGGGGAAGAGCTTTCGCCAGAACACATTTTGACAAGTTTCCTGATTCCTACTGTGGAATAATCAGGACGATTTATTCATTTTCACACCTCTCCACTGGGTATTTATTTTATCTTCCTTTTAAAATACAATTTTAATGAAAACAGTGGTAGGCTCAAGAATACAAAGAACAGGAGTAGACAAAATCAAAATTAGGGTGACCAGACACCTATGTTTTTTGTGGTTGGAGCTGACGCAATAGATTTCTCTGTTTTATAAGTATATTAATGTGTAGAAATAATATGTATACAACAAAAGTCAACAATAACAATACTAATAATAATAAACATATGTCTACGGTAATTTAAGAAATCAAGCCAATAAATATAATCAGTTTTAACTCCATGACAGAAAATGAAGAAAATGCAAAGGAAAAGCTAATATCAACACAATCTTGCATACTGAACCAGAGCCAATCCTGAGAAAACATCCCATACCCAGTGCACATCCTGCTTAACACATACCACTATGTGCTAATCAACAATTAACATGAGGAAGACTGCTAAAAACTGCCACATTTTGCACGACAGAATCAGGGTCGTCACATCATAGGCTATATAATAACTTTTTATTTTCATTTCAGAAGTCTGGGAACCGTGATTTAATTTCTGTATTTTTTTGGAACACTGAAGCCTATATTGCTTTTGTTGTGCAGTGCGCTATATGAAGCTCTTACTCTCTCTCACTATATTTCAAAGTTTAACTCTAAAACTACAGTGTTTACAATACTGCACAGCTGTGCACTGTTTAAAGTGTTTGGTAATGCACTGTAAAGAATATAAAATTTGAATAGCTGCATTTTAAGCCCGCTCGTTCTCTCGCAGTCTTCTTCTATCTCATTTCTCCTGTGCTTTTATACTGCCATTTATTTATCAGAAGGCAGATGTGATTTTATGTTCTTTACAAGGCACAAAAAAATGCGGCACTTTGAAATGCAAATGTGCGTTTGATCAAGTGGCATTTGGGAAACTTGTGTAATGATACGTTGCTGTTAACTTGGCGATTGTGGCAGTTTGAATCAAGGCAATTTTACTGTGAGCCTGCTTGTTTTTTACAATGGGTTGCTTGTAATTATTTTAGACAATCGATCGCAAGTTTTTGGGGGGGAACTAATAATTTGACTTGCACTTCCTTTTAAGCGGAAACACTTGCTAAATGAGAGGGAAAGTGCGTACTGGATCAAACTAAATCGGAATTGGAGCATAAATCCAGATTCAAGTGAATAAAGAAAAGGGGTAATACATATAAATGCATGCACAGGGGATAAACTCACATTAGGGAAATGTTCTTGCTCAGTTTAACCCTTGCACTGTCCTTCATGAACATGCACGCCACTATAATGGAATTCACTCTTCAGCATTGTGACCCGTCACCTCCTCATATGATTTTAAAAAGCACAGAGTAAAAGTAATGACCTCCTCGGTCACGTAAGTAGGATTCACTTCACATCTGTCTTAACAGACACCTCGCCCTGGAAGTGTGCCGCAACACCTTTCTGCCTTTAGTACAGCAATTTCATGTTCTCAATCACCCACACCTCTCTGACAGAGTCTCTTCTGTTCTGTGGCTGAGTAATAACATCATGCTCTGTGGCAGGGTGCCACTGACGGCCTGCTCTTGCGAGAGCAAGTCGTCCTCGGAGCCGGGCGTTTTTAGGAGGTGTTGTGTAGAAGGGTGCATGTTCGGGGCAGCGCTTCATTAAACTCAGATACTGCATCAGCACATGTTGGAAGTGGGACTCTTTATCACCGTCTGCTAATGGCCATCTCTGCCAGACCCATTAGAGTAGCATGAAAGAGACGGCACTGAACTCTGACCCCATCCATTGGATACCTATGATTGCATGAAAGTCTTACCTATTATTCCAGATCGAAACAGGCTTTAAGGGGTGAGTACAGCAAGGACCGGAAAACATTTGCATTTCTCTGCTCCTCTGTGTGGCTGCTGACATGGCAGACGTCAGTAACACACTGCCATTTGTAATCATGACACCTTGTAATGCGTCTCTTTGTGCCCTCTTTGTGCTCTCTTTCGATGCGCCAAGAGAGCTTGCCGTCTAAACACGGCTCTTATCTTAATGTTATGCTAAAGAACATTATCCATCTGACAACAATAAGAACCTCTGAAGGAGGCAATCCAAGAGCAGTTATTGTCACAAAGTGCAAAGGGAGAGCAAGAAATAATTGGACAAAATGAAATTTGCATTTACAAGACTGTGAATAAGGATTATTTGGGTAAAAGTTCAACTTTTCTTTGAAAATATCAATTTTTTGATTTATTATATTCAGCCCCATATCAAAGGACCAAAAACATCACAAGACCTCCCCCAAACTAAACCATGCATGTGATTGTCCACTTGTATTACTGTCTACTTAATATCTGCAAACACATTATTTTGATGTCGGTCCCCCAGCAGATATGTCGACATGTAGTTGCTCATTATAACGTATGACAGTTAGATGACTTGTAATTACAAAGTTAATGATTAATAGAGCGTCTAAAATGGACAATGGAAGAACTATGATTTGGTAAATCACTGAATTGGTAACTTGTGATGTTAACAACCTGTGCTTGGTATTGATAAAACCAACTACGCACTACCATGTTTGGTGGTACCTGATTACATGTAATCTGGATTACAAAATCATTAAGTACTTGTAATCAAAGTGTATTACATTTTATAAATTCCTTTTAATTCCTTAGAATAGTAATCTAGATTACTTTACTGACTACAGATTTCATTATGTAATCTGCAATCAGTAACGTGCCATAGTTTGTAAGTAATCTACCCAGCACTGCTGGTCGGTAATCCTGCCCTGATTGCATTAATACCGAGCGTTTTCTGCAGCCAGAGCCGTGATTTAACCTGGTGCTCCGGTTGACGCACACGCTCCTCAGAAATCAAGGCTAAGTGGAGGATTCATCAGAGACCAACCGGGACCACACGTGTCTTCTTTCCGTCATGTCGGTAAAGACTGATTGGGACAAATCCTTTTCTCCCTCCGGTGTCAGGTCCCATTCACTGATCTGAATGCTTCTGAAAGAGAGACAAATGTTTTGATTAGAGGTCCCTCTCAATGTCACAAGACTGGCAGTTTAAAATGAGACGTGCCCATCACGGAAGAAACAGCCGATGGTGGGAGGAGCAGACAGATGTGTGTCTGAGTGATTTAGAAGAGGTTCCGTCTAGAGCTGGGGGAAAGTTGAGAGATTGTTGTAATAGGTGCTTCTCCACGCACGTACGGTTATTTTTAGTGCACAACAGAAAAGATATACACTCGAAAATACAAGTGTGAACAATGCAAGCTCTTACGGGGCAAGTACAAAATCTGCAGCCACCAAACTCTTTGTAATTTATAAAATGGAACAGATATTCTTTATTAACGATGCACTTTTTGTGTACTTACGTTATGTTGCACTAATGGGAAAGACAGCATGATCATGCAAAATTACAAGATGCAGTGCATTATTGTCAGGCAATGATTATTAATGTATTCTGCAAAATAAAGCATTCTATTCCAGTATGATGAAGCAAGCTGCATTCCATTGGCTGGGAAAAAAGAAATATGTAACAGTAGTTTTAACAAAAGATACTAATTTGATTATCTTCCAGCTGCACATAACAACAGAACCCTTTCAGATATCACTTTTTATTATGTTTATATCCATATGAAACCCTCCGTGAAAATCTGATCAGCAAATGTGGAAGACGTCCTATTATCATTTGCATTTAATGCAGTCTCTACAAAGTGCCATCGGTACGCACCAAGTGGGTTTTCTATAATGAGGAATTTGCGTGCGGCCTCAGATTGGCGGCTTTCTTTTCATTTCCCATCTTCTCTTTCTGGAACGGGCTGTCGATTACTCCGTCTTACTGTCGTTTGATCAAATGAAGACGCTAGGATTGGAATCCTATTACTTCCACCGCTCCCTGTATTAGTCGTTTTATTTCACTAGGTCGACATTAGAAGCAGAGCGTTTGCACGCTTTCAATCCCAGCCAATCAGTCACAGGAGTCAGACGCCACAGAGCCGGCCACACAAGAGCTTATTACCATTCCTCACACGGCTCCTAATGGACGAGGTCCTGAGGCACTCCGTAGCACCGTATAGATGGATTGACTCGGGTCTTCTCTGGTAAGCTTTGTTCCCATGAAGAGGTACAGTATCTCAAAAAGTGAAATTTATTTTGATTTCAAATGTTTCATGGACTTTTTCAAGGGCCATCTTTAGCAGTTTTTCACTGTCGTCTTCTGTCCTCCACACAATTCTGCTTTTTTATTTTTTTCTGGATGTCTGCCTTGGGCTCTCTTTTAGTATATTTGTAGTTATCTCGGAGAGAATCGCTCTGATATCAAAGTGGCTAAGGCTCCATCTCGCCCTCAGGTTTTTCCTCTTTGCCCCGCTGAAGAGTTGTCCATACCGCTATGCAGAAACAACTCAAGTGCTGGAAGACAAGTGTTTGGGATTCAAACAAACAGAAGTAAATATGAACAAGCTGCCTGCTTTATTTCAGCGGCAGATTCACTGAAGAAATTATAATATGATTTCCATGCCATGACTCTTGACGACCCTCAAAGTGACTTGACTTAGGTAATTTTTGAAATTGTACGATTCATAGAAAACTTGGTAAAGGTTTTAACAAATGATGCATGTATATATGATACATCATGGACATGATTTAAAAAGGCTAAATGGTAATGAACCAAAACATAGTAAATTAATTTCCTTTTTAAAAAAAGTATGAAAGGATTCCAAATTATTTAACCAATTATTCTATAATCGGTCCTACCGTTTAATTAATTGTGCCTTTTACCTGTGTCCTTACATTGTAACTAGATGTGTACGTGGTATGTAACCACAGTGTAAGGAATCATGGGTACATAGCATCTACAGCTGTGGCAGTTTGTATGTAGTTAAAGAAATATTAGAGCTTAGATAGTATGTGTGCTTAAACTGTGGTTGCGTACATACACATCTAGTTACTATGTAAGTACACAGGAATTAGGGACACTTAATACACTTGGGACCAAATATTTTCCTTTTCTTCGTGAATAAGAAAAACAAAAAAAATAATAATAAACATATTAAACACATTATAATAAATGTTATTCTTGGAGAATAAAAAAGCATGACATCACCCCAGATAATTCATATTAGTCAATCACTTATTCAGCTTGTTATATAAAAATGTGCAACTTTTTTTCTGCATGCCACTGTTTGACAGACTGAACAGTGATGAACAGTATTCTGAGTCATTAATTTGTGGACAAGGATTCATTGTGACAATTCCATCTCACAGCTTTAACAAGAAAACATATTTACAGTCTTCATCTCACTGGCTGTTGATGCCACCAATTGTTTTCATGAGAATTTCTCACTTTTCTTTTCCCACTTTTTCTTTCATCTTCCCTGCTGAGAGATGGATTGTCATCTTCCGGCATTCTCAATATATGAGCAAGCAAAGCAGACCCCCATTCATTCATGCCGCGCTGCTCAGTTATAAATCAAACAACACACAAATGTGGGCCGCACCTTCTTTCCCCAGCAGATGTTTTGGGAGTTTGAATTTCTGGCCGCTCTACAACAGACACTTTCTAATAACAATGTTTCAAACTTATACATTTTGAAGATGTAAAAACAAGATGGCACGGTGGACTGCATTAGCGCGGCTTTGTTGAGCGGCAACTGAAGAGCCATCATCAACACTTACACTTAATTGCTCACACAATTCATCTTGTCGATTTCCCCGTGCAGTTTCTCTACTGTAACAATTAAACGGAGGCAAAAAAGAAAAATAATTTGCACCTTTCCTGCTTACTGTGACTAGGGATCCGTGAAAAACAGTTTATACACCACATCTTCATTTTTCGTTGTAATGGTGTAGGGAATACTGAAACAACCTATATTTTGATGTTTCACACCTCACTGAAATAACACATTTTTGTGACTAATGAAAATAGGTGTACTAATAAGCAGCATTTGTAGAACTGTCAATTTGTTTGTAAGTTTAAATAAGAACTGAAACTGGCTATTCACATAGCTAAATTTGGTCCGTCCAGTTGAGCCAAAGACAAACTGAAATATGCTTTGCAATAGTGTTGTCATGGTACCAAAAATTCTGTATTCGGTACCAAAACCAGTGAAAATCCAGTTCTCTGTACCGATTTCGGTAAGCAAAACACAAAAGCATGCATGAAAGAGTTGTTTTGCATCTGTCATCATGAAATTATGTATTACTGTCATTACAGCGAAATCAAGTTTCATAGGAATTCACTAGCGCATGCATTCAATGGGTTCAAACCCACGATGGCATGATCACGTTTCTTATAACACATCGCTCTACAACCTGAGCTACACCAAACCCTAATGTGTTTATGTCCTGCTGATGACAAGTGTAGTATACATTCTGATGGGTCATATTTCGCTGCTATGTACAAACGATCTATATGAGCGTATTGGTTGTTGGACATGTTGAAAATAAAATGTACAAAATTCAATGCCATTCTTCACTTAATTTAACTAGTGTTTCAAGTTATTTCCACAAGTAATAAAAGTATGAAAAACAGAAAACAAGATTCACCTGATTATGTCTGATTATTTCTTAAATAAACTTGTATTTTTAATTTTTTTTAAACAGCAGCCGTTGTAGTAGCCTATCACATACATTATTCTAAATAATAGTAATGTATTTCTGGCACAATGTCTAAACCAAACTTTAATTTTGACGGGTTGCCATGAAGACCTTTACATTTTTGTGTGTATATGATATGCTAGTTTATTCAAGTGAAACGGTAAAATGCACATAAAGTGACTCTCAGAGCCGTTCTGGAGATGCTGTTTGTGTATGTCCTTATTGAGACGGCAGATGCTGAAATCACTGCGAGCGTCACACGCTTGTAGTAAACAAAACCAAGTGTCTCTGCCATTCATTGGTTAACACTGTTTTGAAACTGGATCCCAAGATTTGACATTTTTTTGTACCAGGTATTTTGACAACATTACTTTGCAACATTTTTAAATTTGTACGACCTCACTTGACTATTAACCCTGTGACGGGTAGGTTGTTTGGCAACATTCTTCTATCTGCTTTAAAAAAAAAAAAAAAATTAAAAAAAAAACAGCAGCACTCTTACTTATATATATGGAAGCGTCCGGTGTAAACAAGGTGTAAAACCTGCCATTTTACACCAATGCGACTAGACCGGTAGATCCATCATTTCCATTGGATTGATTCCTTACTGTTTATGTCAGCTTTCTGTATGCAGCACAGCTGTCAGGATTCCTGTGAAGGCAAATTATCATTATCATCTAGACTCTAGCCAAACTGATTGCTCTAAACAAAGAAAAACATTCAAGATTGTTTTTATTGAAATAAAAGGGACCTGAATGCAATGCCTTGTAAATGTGTCTGTAGTGTTACACAGACTCCACATCTCAAAGTCACATAACTGTTAATACAACAAATTATTCTGCCGATATGTTTGAATTAGGCGTGGTTACATTTTAGCAGATTAAAAATATGTATTTTTCATCCATGTTTTCACTTCCCCTTTAGGGTTTTTATTTCATGCAGCTTTGATCTATCTTTATATTTAATCTTCGTCAAAGCAATGGGAATACATTGTTCAAAGTTCAATTCTATGAACATCAAAAGTGCTCTTTTATCTCGTTAACTGGGAGTGAATAAAGTATCAGCGCCGGGGTCATTTGAGAGCAGGTTATTTAAATTCTGAACGCCATTTTTTTTTAGCATTGCAGCATTTTACAACAAATGGGGTTTTAGTACGCTGACATCATTCCACTAACGCTCATTGTATTACCTTTTTTTCCCAGTGCATATGAACAATTTACTAGTACAACTGAAACAACAAGCTAAACAGTTTATTTCATAAAAGGTCACTCTGTACCTTTCTCTCATACAGACCTATTTAATGCGATGAAATGAAAGTGACCCACCAGAAGTCAAAAGAAAGGCCGGCTGCTTTGTTGCCAGAAACACCAAATTCAGAGGAGAATCTCCAAAGCTATCCCATCAAGAGCAAACACACCAGGATTAATAAAATTGCGGATGCCATATGACACTATGCCATTCTCTGGTTATGAAGCCTAGAAGCAGTCTTTGGAAAGATTTGATGAGATCAGGAGGAAAGACAGACCAAAGGAAAGAAAGAAAAAAGATTCAATAAAGGCTTATGATAGTTGATGCCACTGTGAATGCCCCCGTGTCTCTTTCCAAGCGGCTTATGGGAAAAGCACAACACCCCCAGGCCTCTTCTATCTGCCATTTATAATTTTTAGAGCCCATCATCACATGCAATCCATCTTTATTCCGCCCCACAGCTGTCCTGTTGTGTCTAATGCCTTGTGCAACTGGGTATAAATATGCTGGCTTCATTGCTGATGTTTATTCTGACTGCTCTGTGTGTTTGCGGCAGAGGAGACAAATCTTCATTAGAACAGGAGCCATCGTGCCGTAGCCAGACCGGTCCCATCATGTGTTGGCTTATTTGTTTTTACTCGAGAATGCATGACAGGAAATGAGTTTGTACATTCAGATTTGGGGGAAAGATGAGCCCAGTCCCCGTCGA
The DNA here is from genome assembly GCA_032359395.1 of Enteromius anoplus. NCBI lineage: Eukaryota > Metazoa > Chordata > Actinopteri > Cypriniformes > Cyprinidae > Enteromius > Enteromius anoplus. The sequence continues at coordinate 9,563 of JAUMHG010034633.1, forward strand.
CACAAACAAGCCCATGGACACACACACCGAAGCCTCATCTTCCATTATCCACTGTCAGCATGCAATGTTTATTTGACTATTAATCTGTGGTAGCCAGCTGAGCCTGAAGGATCTTGTGTGTACATGGTGATAAAGCATGCCTAGTTATTACGAGGGAGACTTACACGTCCAGAACTTGAAATTCCATCTCCACGATCCATCTAATGATACGCAGGAGGACAAGGGGCTCATCGAGCCCTTTCAGGCCTCTCATAGACTACACCCTCCCCTCAATTCAAAGGGACAAAATCTGCACGACATTCAAAGCCGGACTATTGAAGCCCACGCTTTCAACCAGGTTGTTCCACACTTAACAAATTTTGCTATAATGATATCTCCTGGTATTTACCATCATGTAAAGGCCCCTAATGGGCGTCCTTTTCAAAAACGCTTCTACGCTATCAAATGTAATTTACACGTTCCGGAAACGTCAGCCGATGGATAGAGATGAAAGCAATTACCATCTGCTTTTTGATTTCAGCACCATTTCAATTTCTGAGCAGCTCGCTTCGTGTTCAGGTGCTGTGCCTCCAGGTGCAATAGAACTTTATAAAAAAAAAAAAATTAAAAAAAGGTTTGGTGAATTTACACATTTTAGTCTTAATCTTATGTGCATCTCATCTGATTTCTAGTTTAGACTGCAAGAGTCCAGGGACTAGCTTTTAATGAAGTAAAATGTTAAGGTTTCGTATGTTTTTCAATTCAATATGCATTTGTTCGGTAACAGTTTATTTTGATTCTGCACTTTAACATTACATAAAACTTGCAGGTCAACTAGCAGTTATTATACAGTATTAGATACTTTCTACTATTTCCATGGTCCCCAACAGACATTCAACTGGCTTTAAGTAACTTTTAAAGCATATCAACTTGTTTTACTAACCCTATCCTAACAGTCCACTAATAGTTAGTTGACATTAGTTAGCTCAAGTAGACTACTGAAATGAAAAGTAACCATCTGTCGTCATGAAAATGGCAAGAAAGTACATATTATCCTCACAAACATAAGTCTGTCCTGATGCACTTGCATCTGGAAATGTCATCTTGCAACATAAGCACAAAGAAAAAACAACTTGTTGATGCTTTTTATGTAATTCTACCTTTTCTGACCTCATGAAAATGGCAAGAGAGTACATACTGTCCTCCTTCTCACACTTCTTGCTAGTCCATACAAACATGTGTCTGTTTGCATCTTGACATGGCGTCTTTCCACACATGCGCACAGTAAAAAAAACCCTCTTGGAGAATCACAGGATGAGCATTTTAATAGAATTTGATCTGTCATGGTGGCTGTGACCCAGCTAATAAACCCTTACCTTCTCCGAAAGGAATGAGCTCTTATAGACAAATTAATTTAGCACTGACCCCAAATTCAATATGAATTATGCATTCATCAGTCTGGAAAGATCTCTGGCAGATTTTCAAGGTGTGCATGTGTAGCACTTTTAAAGAGTATTGAACATGTACTGTATGCCGATGCTTTGGTGCTACATTGAACATGCAAGACAGTTAGTAAAGATGACAACCGTCTGTGTGTGTGTCATTTATTTTACTATTCATTTATTGTGGTTTAATACTGAAACAATTTGCTTCAAGAAATAAATTCGGTAACACTTCAGAATAGGGGGTCAGAATAATGCATTAGTTAAGCATTAATTAATGGTTAATTTGTTCACAATTAAGCATTAGTTGAGCAAAAACACACTAATATTTAATGATTAACTTAACATTTTAATAATTATTTAGTAGTGTGTTTTTGCTCAACTAATGCTTAATTGTGAAATGTTACCGTACAGGCCAAAAGTTTGGACACACCTTCTCATTCATGACCATTTACATCGGTAGATTCTCACTGAAGGCATCACAACTATGAATGAACACACGTGGAGTTATGTACTTAACAAAAAAAGGTGAAATAACTGAAAACATCTTTTATATACTAGTTTATTCAGAATAGCCACCCTTTGCTCTGATTACTGCTTTGCACACTCTTGGCATTCTCTTGATGAGCTTCAAGAGGTAGTCACCTGAAATGGTTTTCCAACAGTCTTGAAGGAGTTGCCAGAGGTGTTTAGCACTTGTTGGCCCCTTTGCCTTTAGCCCAAACAGATCTCTTCTGCTTGTTGCCTCTTCTTAGCAGTGGTTTCCTGGCAGCTATTTGACCATGAAGGCCTGATTCGCACAGTCTCCTCTTAACAGTTGTTCTAGAGATGGGTCTGCTGCTAGAACTCT
>JAUMHG010034634.1:0-11827 GCA_032359395.1 Enteromius anoplus
GCAAAGCCTTTTGAGGTTTCCTACGCACCAAGAATGCATAGATTAGATGGTCATAATACTGGACCAAAACAACACAGGAGGAGAGGTGGAAGACGGTGGTTTCCAAAAGCATCAGAATCTACGCAAATGATGTCTTACATAAACTCTGCCAACACGCAGATACTTCTCATTTAGCAGCAGGTCTTGGGCTAATTTCTGAGCATTCAGACCAAGATTTTATGCTTGGAGATAAGATGATAAAATCATGACATAAAGGCTGAAAACAAGCCTTTTAAAATCCCAAGACATTTAACTTCCTAAAAACCAGCAAAGTATGAAGCTATATCTGGTACTGAAGACCTTGTTAAACTCATTTTAATTCTTTAGAAGTTAAAACAAATTAAATGTTCCACCTGTTTACTCAGACATTTAGCCTTTAAATGTCCGAACTGCACCTCGTAAAACGAAATTCACTCTGCAAATCACTGATTTTCAGTTGTTTTAATGGAGACACTGATTAACCTTATTCTGTGATGAGTTACATTAATTTCCATAGTTTCCGACTCACAGCCAGACTTAGAAAAGAACAAAAAAAAGTATATCAATTTGTCGTTTGCTGCAAAACTAAGGTACATTATTTACATTCCAAAAAAAAATAAAAACATCAAAATAATAATAATAATAACAGTGCAGATGGTTCTTAGGGATGGGAGGGAATACTGAAGCCTAGAAATGGCAAGTTAACATTCTGGACTAAACTGTGTCCCAGAATGACTCTGGTGCGCCCCCGGGGGGCCGGAGCCAAAGCACAGACATTTCAAGAACATCTTGAGAATTTTTCGTCATCTCCTTAGACATAAAAAAAAACACTTTGTAAGAAATAACTAAATACTTAAACAGACCAGGAAGCAAAATGTTCCCGATCTCATTCTTAACATTCCATTGCAGTCGCCCGTCTGAATCCGCGAGGTTTCCTGAAGTGCACTTGCTCCTGAGGCCACGAGTCGCCTCCTTGGCACCAGAACCTGTCGGATCCTGTCCATCTTCAGCCACGTTTAACACTAGAAAACAACAGGTGGGAATATCCTGAAAAGGGACAAGGGTTGAGGAAAATAAAAGTTGGGAAAGCAAAGTAATGGATGGTGCTTTTAGGGAAAATGTGCAAATCAATTTCCTAAATCAACGTTGGCCATTTTGTTTTGGCATTCGAGGGCTGAAGCGATAAAGAAATGAATACTGGAGCCAAAAACCATCCCTCTCCTCTCTGTCTGGTTCAAATACATGTTTTCAGTCACTGATGTTCATTTTTTGGCCCCACAGGGCACCTACTGCAGTAGTGCATAAACGAAACAGAAATGAAACCGTCATTGTTTTCCTACAGTTTGAAACCATCCCACAATAATAATAATAATATCAACAATATAATGACAATAATAATATTAATAATGCTTCAAAAATGCAGGAAATTATTGCCTAAGGCATGATTCTATACAATATTTTCAGTACATACTTTGTAAGTGTTTAAGGAAAACAATCCTTGTATCTGCTACTTGTTCAAAAAGAATGTACAGCTTGATTACTCTAGTTTCGTGCCTTAGTCCTTTTTGCAGCTTTTCACATTATCCACTTTTTTTCCCCTTACAGCTTCAGTTCGTTGGCAATTTTCGAGGCGATGTTCTTGAAAGCGATGGACGTTCCTGATATCCGCTTGAAGCGCACGCCGTTTAGCGAGAGGCGAGGCAGTTTGCACACTTCCATCTCCCATTGGACCAAGCTCTCGGCGTGGCCGTCGCCGTGGACGCACAGAAGCAGGAAGCGCTCGCGCTGCTCGTAATCGCAGTTGTTGGCGTCCAGGACTTTGCGGATCTCGCGCATCATCTCCGTGGGCTCCATGGAGGAGGTGGTCTTCATGCTCCAGGTGAAGCGTAGCGAGCGGGGTTTGGCATCTTTATGTTCCTCTTTCTGATCCCCAGATACATTACGACTGCAAGAGACCAGAAAGGACAGTCATTTTTCATTTCAGGTGTATCAATCTAATTCTTCAAGAATAGCTTTTAAAAGGTTTGCATGTTCAAAAACTTAAATGTAGCAAGGATTTGTGTTGTCAATTGTTTTTTGAATGTAGATGCACATTTGCAATTTATGTACCTTTTACAGTTTTAAGTTTTTAAAAATAAAATACCTACACTATTTATGTTTTCCATTGGGTACATGAGTATTGACAGAAAAGTAAAGATTTTTGTAGAATGTACTAAATATTTACATTTAGAAAAACATTGAATTGTACAAATATGAATGTAAATATAAAATATAGGTGTGACTTTAAACTATTAAATGTTTCCAAGCTCAGATTTAAATTCCACTGTATGATCATTATACTATTTTAACAAACCCTGATCCGTAAGTGTGAGTAACATTGCTGTGACCTTAGCAAACAGCACTAACAATCATGTTGTGCTTTCTTCTTTTTTGCCACAAGGGGGCAGGGCAAAGGAGCTAAATATCCATACAAACAAATGCTTACAATGTTTGTGAAGGCTCAGAATAAATGACTATTCACACAACAGATTTGGACTTTATTTGGCCCACAAAAGCCTCACTGAGTTTGAAGTATGCTAAATGCCAGTTTTTATATGTTTGTAGAGAATTATTCAACAATTAATTAAAAGTCTGTAGAGTAATGTTAAGAATAAAAGATGGGAAAGAAAAAAAGAAGAACTGAAAAACCATATGTCCTGTCTCACCTTGAGTCCTCATACCTCCCATTTCTATCGCATTCTGCCGGCACTCTTTAAAAGCCAGAAGGAAAAAGAGAAAAATAGTTTAGAGGCAAGAAAATCTGAGACTCAGCTGATCAAGGAAAAGAAGGTAAGACAACAATAGCTTTTCAGACATCCTAGGACAAAAGAGAGAGAATATCAAAGCCGGTGTTGGAGAGAGAGAGAGAGAGAGGGAACGCCAACAACAGATACAATTTCCTCTGTAAGTAGGGAGGAATATTGGACATGCACTTATAGTTGACCTGTGTGGAGAGATAAAATGGGAAAGCAGGAGACAGAAGAGGGTATTACAGATACCCTTCCTGTACCCTACGATTCAGCTTCCTGTTCTAAATAGATTGCATGCAGTGGACACAACTGAGCTCATGCTGTCTGGTATGAAGGACAAAAATGATTTAAAAAAAGGGCTTTTCATGAAGAAAGAAGTTGGGACATTTGTTTAACAAGAAATGTGGGGCAGTGTGGGGTCTTATAGGCAGGGAGAAAAATATAAATATTTGATCTTCATTACTTTTTTGAAATCTGCATTAATATTTCAAGATATCCCCCTGTTAAATGAAACGAGAATAAAGTTGAGAGCCGTTTTTTTTTTTTTTTTTTTGCACCGCTAACCCCAAACCAAATGATGTACATTTCCTTTTTGGTAGCTTCATTTCATACTTAATGCCAAGTTACACATCCTTTTGTTGTAAGATTTTATATATACTAAATAATTGAATACTTTGATTCAGAAAGGATGCATCAAATGACTAAAAAGTGACAGTCAAGTCATTCATAAGATATAAATATAGAAATTCATAGATAGAAATCAAGAAATATGCTTATGTTGAGTCTTGGGCAGCTGTATATCATGGGCTGTTACTAAATGTATGTTAACAGCTCACCCCGGTGTCACATCTGAACCCACTCACCCATTTTATGACATTAAAGCTACATACTACGAAGCACATTAAATACCAACATATTCAGTTATAAATGGACGTTAATCATCCATTATACAGAATAGAACTGGGACTGGGAGAGGTCATGCAGCAGCGTGGGCGGTGAGCAGCGGTCAGAGGAGAGGACGCTGGCAAATAAGTGCTCTTATGGGGCAACAATAAGAGGCAAACTGCCTTTGACATAGATCAACATCCACTGGGACAGCTTCTCTGCTGCATCCTGCAACTTCTGAAAGGAATATTATAGGTTTAATACAACTTATGAAATATTAAAGCATCTCTTATTTATTAAGAACAAGAGCTTTCAATGTCTTTAACAGGATGTCTGACCAATTTTTGGGTAACAAACACAAAAGATCTCTATCGGAAAGAAAATCCTGTTATCTGTTGATGTTATAACAGCACTGGAGGGAATGAAAGCGCTGGGATTGAGAGACCACCTGCAGGAACAGTATGACTGGGTAGGTCAAAAAAGGAAGAGCTGGAACCAGTAGATCCTGGGCATGTGCTACTTCTAGAAGTGGATTCTGGAGCATGAAGGGTGAAACTGGGAAAGGGTGGTTGTTTCAAAAGGCAATCTTGGTACCTTAACTCCAGAAATCTTGTAAAGAACCCCTCTCAATCGCCACATCTGTCAGCTGCTAAATTAAGAGCCCAGTAGGGTGGCCTGAATTACACAACCAAGAGCAAGTCTGTTACCGTATCGCAGGAAATGCATTAATGTTATTTTCCTTATCGTCAGAGTAGATTAATATCACAGTGTATGCTAATGATGATAAATCTCACAAAACCTGTCAGGAACATGTCCACACCATATTTAAGAAAAAAAATTATTTAAATTTTTTTTAATTAAAAAAATAAGTTATTTTTGAACAGTAATTATTCAAATTCACATTCCTGAAATAGAGGGGAAAAAAGTTGTCATTAATGTAAATCAAAAGGGATTTTATTATTACAATCTTTTTTTTTTTTTTTTTCAGGGGAAAATATGTTTAACATGTCATAAAAATTAATGTCATTCAGTAAAAACTTTTTTTTTGAAAAAAAAAAAAAAAAAGAATTCTCATTTTTTTTTTTTTAAATGTGACCCAGGTATGTTTTTATTTAGTTGCCTATAAGTTAAAGAGGAATAACAACTTTTTTAATAGTTCTTAATAGTTCTTGATTCTTCATGGCTGACTAATGTTCCCACTATTGAATGCTGTAGTTTACCATCCAACCGAACAGAACACACACATCCTTCCTCCTTGAAGATATAAGGTGTGAATGGAAAATTAGGATCTAATAAGGAGTCTAATGGATCTATTGTGCTCAGTTGAAACCTGTGAACAGGCATGCATGGGTGATTAGTAATGTCTGTCAGGTGCTGCTCATCAGAAAACAGCAGAAGTCTCAGGCATGCTCAGCCGCACTTCAATTAAGAGACGATGTGTCAAAGGTGAGTGACAAGCGATTAATCGAAAACGTCTTCACACTAGGGTTAAGCGTTATACTTCATATTTCAGCGCCCATCGAGGGTCCTACCTTTTGGTAAACCTGAACGACATATTTCTACAAAAGAAACAGACAAACAGAGACACTGATCAACATCTAGAGCAGATGTATTGTCTCTTGAAGAAATATAGGGAAATATATCTGATTCCAACCACTGAACTGGTGCTGTCGTAAACAAAACGGCAACATAACATCAGTGTTGAGAAGTTAAAGCTACTAACTTAACTACATTTTTCAGTAGTTTCATAATAGTTGTTTACAAAAAGAGTGTCTCTTTAACTATAATGGAAGCCTGTTTCTGCCACAGAATAATAAAAAAAAGTAACTGTTTTTTTAAAGCTGCCAATTCTGACTTTGACTCTCGCAATTCTCTTTCAATCGCAGTCCACTGAAATCCTAATTCCACAGGAAATAATGACTTGTTATATCCATGTTTACCTGCGCGTGAGCTTGGATGTGAGCTTTGTGAAGAGGTTTGTTGATCCGCGGCTGCGGGACTGTGAGAGCGGTGTGGCATCGTGTGATAAGGTTGGAGAGGCTGGGGGTCCGTTATAGGTGGCCGTACGTCGCTCCCTCAGCTGGCCTCCGTGGAAAGTGCTGCGGCTCAGTGTGCCTCGTGGGAAGCGCAAGCGGTCCGGGGGAGTCGCGCTACTAATGCTGTTGGTGGAGGCACCGGGGTTTCGCTGACTCGTCTGAGCTGTACTCGTACTGAAGAGAGAAGAATCAGGGGTGCAATATGATGAAATAGGAAAATAAGCAAACAACACTAGTTACACTGGTATAGTTAGACGGGGATAGTGACCCCCAAAAATCTGTCGTCATATCATTCCAAACCTGTAAGATTTTCTATTATCTGTGGAAAAACAACAGAAGATATTTTGACAAATGTCCCTGTGTTTTTGTTGTCTTTACAATAGAAGTCAATGGGGCAATCTTTTTAATGTGATGTTTCAAGGTTTATACGCTAAAACCTTAAAATATATTTTTTTGTGTTCTATAGAAGAAAGCGTTAATGATACAGTAATCGAAACACAAATATTCAAGAAAATATTTGTTAACTGAAATAAAACAAATATAAATATTTACTAAAAAACAATACTTAAAAATTCAAGATGATTCCTTAACAATTAACAAAAATAAAATAAGTCAAATTTAAATGACGACAATTAATAAACTAAAATAAAAATAAATGAAAGTTAAAATGACAAAAGTAAATAAAAAAATAAATAAAAATAAACTGACAATAAAAAAAAAAACCAATTTAAAATAGTAATAAATATTCTAACTAAAATAACAGATAGTATAAAATATATATCAATAAATCTTGAAGTAGCAGAGAAATGACATTTGCCTTTCTGAAAATGAAACAAAATCTCTTTAAGCTTATAAGCTAAAAGCTCTTTAAATTATCCGTTTAAACTGTAGTTATACATGCATTAAATATTACACCAGAATGTAACAAAATATCAAACCAAAATAATAAATCCCCATACAAATAAAATTTATTTTATTAAACTAATTTATGTGGTTGCTTTAAATAAGGCAGTGTTTTCTTGGTGGATTTTTAGTTGATGTATTTTGTCAGCTCCCCTAAAATGTCCTTACAGAGTAACCGCAAGTTTAGTTCCTCACATTAATTATCACCATATTCTACAAACATTTGACTGGTTAACTCACTAGTTTTGAAACATTTAAGTGTCATGTATAGAGTAAATGTTATATTCAATTTCAAACCAATGAATATCAGTAATGGTGACTTAACCATCAGTTCTCTTTATCTGCACACCATAACAATCAAAATAATCATAAAACATCTCCACAGTCCTTTCACAAGTCATTAACTAAGTTAATGTAGTTTATATTCTATATTAGTGGGTTTAGACACAAGGAAGTTAGTTGACGGTTCAAATGGGAAGATGCAGGAAATCCTCAAATGTTAAAGCACAATGGAAGCTTCACGATGAGTCCTCCTGGATTGGCTGAGAGACACTATAGGGACGAGACGAGGGTGGCGGGAAATCAAAGACGCAGACAGCAGAGAGGTCAGAGGGCGTTAGAGAGCAGTGCGATGGAGAGACATACTAAGATTAGAGATAGACGCTAAACTCGTCTTTACTTGGGCCTGAAGAGATCAGAGGTGCCGTCGTTGGGCGGCAAGGTGGAGCGGCAGGTGTGTCCGGAGGCTGAGAGGGACGTGGCCTTTTGATGGCGCAGACGGACTGAAGCCGATGAGCTGGCGAGAGCAACAGCATATGCTGTCGGACTCGTGCTGACACATCCCGACATTTCACTCAGGCTGGCCAATGGCAGGCGGGCAAATAAACAGCAGTGGAATGGATCAGATATAGTATGTACGAAGAAAGCAGAGAATATGAGATCAAAATTTTGAGCAGAGAAGAATACAGAGAGTAAAGCAGGATACGGGTGGATCGTGATGGTTTACTGGTCATTCATAACCGACTAGTCAATGTGAATGTGTGTCTGATGTAAACTCCTCTGCAATCGGCTAGCTTAAAGGAATACAATACTTTATTTTGAAAATAGGCTAATTTTCCAACTCCTCTAGAGCTAAAGAGGTGAGTTTTACCATTTTTGAATCCATTCAGCTGATCTCCCGGTCTGGCGGTGGCAATTTTAGCTGTAGCTTAGCATAGATCACTAAATCTATGCTAAGCTACAGCTGCAACACTGGACCCCATTGACTTTCATTTTATGGACCGAAAAAAAAAAAAATTAAAAAAAAAAAGAAATCAACTAATCAAAAGTTTGTGTGTGGACAGATTTTATGTTTTTTTTAAGCTTAGTATGCTCACCAAGGCTGCATTTATTTGATCATAAATTCAGTAATATTGCAAAATATTATTACACACTGAAATTACACTTTACCAAATTATGTATATATTAAAATATGTAATTGTTTTTATCCAAAAGAAACTAAATACACTACTATTCAAAAGTTGAATAGTACCTGTGCTTACCAAAGCTGCATTTATTTGATCAAAAATACAGTAAAAACAGTAATATTGTGAAATATTATCACAATTTCAAATATTTTATTTTCCATATTATTTATATTTTGCTGCATATTATTCTGCTTAATATTTTGTGTGTATTTTTTGAACAGTAGTGTATTAAGATTTTTAAATGATATGAGGATGAGGTGAGGTAATAAATCATTCACTTTTGATTGAACGACCCCTTTGGGACTAGTCAACTGTGACTTTGAATTCTGCATATCCTTAAAATGGGATTAGGTGCATGTTTTGCCCCTCTCTGCGGATTGCATGGCAAAGCGAAGTGGTTCAGAATGGCACACTGGCACAGCAAGGTTGGCTGTTGTTTTTTTGTGATCCGTCATTGGCATGAGTCAGCAGGACAGAGGCCTCTTTGTGAACTCAGAAAGTGTGATGCAGAAATCCCATTTGAATCTGGAGAGAATATGTTAAATATGTTTTATTCTTCATCTGTATTTCCACAGATCTAACCTGAGAAAATTCATCAATATATTTATAAATGCTTAGACAACACCATCATTAGAAAGATATAAGGATAGTAATTTTGCTTATGACTATGTCAAGTAAATATTTAGCGGGACTGAACAGTTGGGTCAGAATTGTTGATATTATATATAATTATTATAATATTTTTATTATTTGTATATAATATTTATTTAATTATAATACTATATGTTATTATTAAATATATACATTCATGATATTTTGGCAAATACCTGTGTCTGAAACCATGACATACCGCAATTTGAATTTGATAAATATTACAGCCTCAGAAGTTTCAACAGAAACATTCAGCAAATTAATTTGATAAAATAATATACCCCCAGTTTCACAGACAAGGCTTAAGCTAGTCCCAGACTAAATTGCATGTTTAAGCTGTCTCAGGTAAAAATATCTTGCTCTGACATGTCAGTGTCTGTGTTAAGATGCACACCTGTAATATTTTCTTCTAAGGCATTTTTGTAAAAGTTGCTTAAATATATCTTAATTTAACGAATGCCTAGTCCTGGCATAAGCTAAGCCCCGTTTGTGAAACCAGGCCATAGAGTATTAAACCAAAGCTCCATCTTCAAATACTGCATCGGAGAAAAAACAAGCAAACAGATGAAGTTCCACAAACATTCATAAACCTGTAGATGAGAACAGCTGCTTTTGTAAAAACACAAGTTGTTCCTTATTGTCAGGCATTGTTTTGAGCAACCCGGTAGTGTTTCCTGTAAGTTGGTGTTCATGTTGAAAGGGAAAATGAAGATTCACAATCTTTCACTCGAGACATGAGAGGTCTCAGGGACTCACCTGTTCTCTTTGCCGTTCTGGATGACGGAGTGGCGGTCTGTAGCGTTCCTCTCACTACACACGTATGTGTTTCGCCTGGTCATACCGCTAGACACAGAATTGCTCTGCAGAAATACATGTTATAGTGCTAGTCTTAATCAGCGAAGCACTAAAATGAAACGCCAAACTTAAATTTCATTTAGCCAAAAACCAAAAGGAAACAACCAACTAATTCATTACATTTTTGTACTAATCAACATAAAAACAAAGCATAAACGTTGCACACAAACATTTTAATTCCATATCAACTTAATTATATAATTGTTTCTACTCCAATTCGCTGTTAATAAAGTAAATATTTTAATGAGCATTAAATGGCCTCAAAAAACATATTTACATTTTTCTTTAAACTTGACAGAATAAAAAAAAAGAATAAATACATTTTAAAAGTAGCAAAGCTTATTAAAGAATGGTAGGTGAACTAGAAGTTTTGTTTGAACAAAGTTTTGACTGAAAACTAAGAATGACTAAATGATCATGGTTTAACAAAATAAGGATAAGTAAAAAATATTTAATTTACATTTTTTACAGTAGACATGTATACCTGACATCCACCTCATTAAACATCCCTATTTTGGTCAGCCCTTTAAAAATAGTGTGGCCGAAACTGTGGTGAATAACTAATCTTAATGATTCATAAAATAGCAAACAAAACTATAAACTATAAAATAACATACTATATAAGCTCCAAGGTTTAGTTTCACTGAAATACTATTATACTTTTAAATATTTAGAATTTTAGTTTTTTTTTTTTAAATAATTGTTTGTGTTTTTAAGTTTTAAAAATGTTAATATTGTTTTCATTTCATTTTTAAGTTAAAGTAAATTAAAATAAGAAAACTTGTTCAATAAACGTTTTCTATATTTTATTTTATTTCAGCTAGGCTTGATTTTATATGAAACATTTTATTTAAAGTTTTGTTTATATATTAGTTGTAGTTCACTGTAAAATAACCCTGGTTCAGATTTCCTTCAGATCTATTTTATACAATGACCAAACAAAAGATCATGGGTGGTACCAGCTCACCCCAGGGGCACCGGCACTCTTTTTGCGTTCAGGAATGTCGGCCTTGTTTGGGTTGTTGGCGTTGCCCAGCATGGGGCTCGGTGGAGCCATGCCACGGCTTCCAGACGAGCTGGACTTACGTGCCTGTGCACTGCCCTCCTCTTTATGCTCACTTTCTGCAGAAGTGGTCTGACTTCTCTTGGGGTAACCCACCGAGGGAATGGTTGGACCAGCTGTAGAGGAAGAAGAATGGAGATTAGTAAGACAAAGACCTCACAACACTATTTAAAGTACAAAAAGCACACTCACCCTGGTCACTGTAACGACGCTGTTTCTGGTTGGAGGTGATATTCTTTTGGACTTTGAGGTGAGATGGAGACTGGCCATTATTGTGCTCACTGTTGGGTCTGGCCTTCGCCAAAGAGAGGTTACTGCTGGAGCTGGAATCACTGACCTCCAACTGTGATCACACAAAACAAAGCGTAAAAACTGTATGAGACCGCAACGTTTTGATTACGTCTGGATGTGTAGATTAAAGCACAGAGAGAAATGAGTGAATGCAATTGGCTAATACAGTTAGATAATATAAGTAAGTAATAAGTAATATAGGTTTAGAAAACCACCTGACATGCTACAAGTCTGTAACATTTATGATGAGATGTTAAATAAAGCCAGATGTCTGACAATGTGAATAAAGACTAGCCCACACTGCAGCTCATTCATTTTTGTCTGTCTAGCTAAGCAGGAAAAGGTTCTCTAACTGACATGACCTTTATGGGTGGGTAAATCTAAAATCGATGACACCACAACAATAGAGCAGAGTGTAACTAAGTGTCTAAAATTTACAGAGGTAGAGACTATAACTCTGCAAACAAAGCAAATGTAAATTTTCAAGAGTATATATCTATTACTTGCTGGGCTTGAGCCTTAAGGCTGAGACTAAATCACACTAACATATCATAGTCCTATACACTACAGTCCAACAGTAAAATTTTTGTAAGCAAGGATGAATAACATTGGTCAAATTAGACAGTAATGACATTAACATACGAATTCTCTTTCTAATAAACTCTGTTTTTATGGACTGGAGTAATGAAGCTGAAAATTCAGCTTTGCATCACAGGAATAAATTACTTTTTAAAATATAGTACATTTATAAATAAAAAATATAATCCAATAAAATGTATAACCCCAAAATAATTACTATTTATTAAATTGTAATTTTACATGATTTTTGTATTTTATTTCCCACCCAATAAATGACTTTAAATATATATA
>JAUMHG010034635.1:0-11825 GCA_032359395.1 Enteromius anoplus
TAGGTCAGGGGGTGGAGCAAACAATCAAACACCAAGACAACTGACGAGTGGGCGGAGACATGAGTGAACACTGAGAATAGTTCCTGAATGAAAGCAGATATAAAAGACAAAGTTCGCAGGAGTGCCTTCCAGTGGCCAGCGCTGGCATCTCCAGCTGATCATGACAGCTACAAGTTTGAGTTTTGTAATAGCTTATGTATGTTTTTCTCTGGTTGGGCCTCGATTATGCAACAACCTGCCGTTTGAGAATAGAGCAACACCTTCCATATCCATGTTTAAGTCTCTTTTAAAAACTCACTTGTTTGATCTGGCCTACTAATATCTCATTATTATCATTGTATAATTGTCACGAGCAAGAAGCGAGGAGACGTGCGGGTTCATGTGCAGGCTGTTTATTAACAGACACAGAGCAAAACAGACAGAATTAGGGTAGTACAGGCAGACAGGGATGGAGGAGGCAGAGCAAGAGAATGGTACAGTAGGAGTCCAGGAGAGGGTCGGTATACAGTAAATATAATCTAAACAGACAATAGAAACACGGAAACAAGAAACACAGGAACACAGGTGGAGAAACTAACAGCTTGACATACATACAAACACTTCCGGGTTATATACCAACCTGGTATCACGCCAAGACGTGACATTATCACGTTGGTCCGCTTTGAAAAACGTGTAGCTGTCACGGTTCAACCTCCTCAGAGGTGAAACTTACACGTCAGTGACGGGCATCTGCCATGATCCACGCACGGATTGGGATTCAAATATTGGGTAATGATATTGCCATTATTGCATCTGTATTGGGGTGTGATTTTTCACTGTAAACGGTCACAACAGTTTTATTTATATGACTTTATTAATACATTTATGAGCACGTAACCCAACACCTACCCCTAAACCTACCATCCGTTACTAAAACACAAAATAAACCAGCAGATACAACTACCAACATCATCTATTAAAAATGATTAATATTCCAATTCTTCCGAGGCAAAAGGATTGATCACCATCTCTCTGTCCGCCGTGACTCATCTTTGCTGCTTTGCACAAATTCAAAAAATGCCGCCCGCCAGGAGAATCTATACGTCAGCCTTGGTTGTAAAATTCTATTGGCTCTTGCGTGTCTCGTGAACAATCGCGTCATGCTTTTGTGAAATGTTTTTGGCTCTGTTGATCGATTAGCGTCATTCTACAGGATGAGAGTGTCTTTTGAATAACACATGCGTGTTAACGGAGTGATACTTTCATCTTAAAACCTTGTATTTTACTCTCCTCTTTGCATAAAGAGATCGTATGGCTTTAGAAGGACTTGAAATGCAACACAGGTTGTTGGTAATGCTTTTTTTACTGCTTATGGTCAGTTTTTACAATAAGTACCTCTGACTGTGCTTATATTGTCTGTGTGGGTTTTATATTGTTCAGAAGTGGGTAGGTTTAGGGTAAAGGTGGGGCTAGGTGCTGCAATGAAAGTACACATTTTATATCAAATGAATCCAGTTATCCGTGGTGGATCACGGTAGATGCTTGTCACTGACTTACATTGTAATCTTTTCCGTCAGCCCATCACGGAATTTTCGACGAAACTTATTAAAACAAAACGTGTAAGTTTCACGTCTGAGGAGGTTAAATCGTGACAGCCACACGTTTTTCAAAGTGGACCAACGTGATAAAGTCACGTCTTGGCGTGATACCAGGTTGCATATACACATAAAACTAGGTCAGTGGGAGGAGACTAGACATGAGAGGCTATGGTAACATACAAGGGGGCGGAGACATCAATGAGGAACCGTGACAACAGATGAGATGGGCGGTGAAAAGAGTCCATGAATGAAAACAGACACAAAACATATACAGTTAGCTGGGTGCTGGAGTGCCATCCCCTGAGCTGGGCTGGCACATCCAGCTGATCGTTACAATAATGGTCTTGATTATTAATATGTTCTCAGAATGTTTATCTGTCATTCCTTTTGTTTTTAAAAGTATATGTATTATTAAATTATTCAATTTTTTAAATGTATACGTTTTATTTTTGATTATGTGTTCATGATCTGATTTTATTGTACAGCACTTTGGTAAGTCTTGAGGCTGTTTTTTTCATGTGATATAAATAAATGAACTAGAACTTGAAGTTATGTAGTAATAATTTTAAACATTCTTCCACTGTTTTATTTCAGGACAGACAATGGATAAGGTTGTGCTGAAATTCAAAGATTCTCTTGGCTTGAAGGAGGTCTCGTCACCTGAGCGATGTGATTTCATTCTGTTTTTCTGCCCCATTACTTCCCGAACTGGAACTGACATCGACGCTGCAGTGAAGTACCTTAATGAAGAGAATAAAGGTCAGTTACAAGTCTGGAAAGATTAACTATAAGACGTATTTAATTAAACTTATTAAACTAAATATTATTATTTTGTTTTTATGATACAGTTAACATTCAACTTTAACTGTCTTACAGCTTCCAAGCCAGTTAGCATGGTGGTGCTCCATTACACGTTTGACTCTGAGAAAATGATACCGAACAGCAGCCTTTATATAAGGGAAGAGCACATATCTGCGGTGGACTGTCTGTTCTATGACACGGGGCTACTGGAATGTCAGAAGAATTCGAAAGCAATTAGTAAAATTAAAACGGACTCCAAATCAATGGTAGGTCTCTTTATCACCATGTCTTTTATATGAATTGGGAAAAACACTTGCTGCAGGGGTTTTGAAATACAGTGGCTAAAGGAAGTGAAGTATTTTTTTCTTCGGTTTGCTGTAATTAATTTTATATTTAATATTATGCAAAAATAATAGTTCCTGTAGTCTCTATGGAATTTTATTCATCCATGACAACTTCTGGTTCAGGAAAACCTGGAAACACAAAGTCCAAGGTCAAAATTGTTAAATTGATTGCAATAAACACAGCTGATACTGATGTGTTAATTTCCCTTCCAGAAGTGGACTTCATATTATTGCTTAAAAAGTAAGTATTCCAAGCCTAACTTATTTTTACTTTTACAGTAAAATAGTGTAATAAATAATTATTTTTTTAATAGTTTTTAAAAACAAAACAGGAAAGGCCTATGATATTATATTCTGCATAAACAGTTTTTTGTATTTTTGTAGAAGATCGAGGACTTTCTTGTCCATCCACAAACCAGGATGTAGAAGATCGTCCCTTACTTACAGTCCATGAGCCGAAGACAAGAGAAAAATGGTTAAAGAGGATGGGTGTCCGCAGACTTTGGGTTCTTGGCTTTGTTGCTGTTGTAGTTGTTGTTGTTGTTGTCGTTGTTGTCGCTGTTTTGCTCCACCAAACATAAATTCTGACAAAAAGATCAAAATAAGCACACCACGTTTCCAAAAAATAGAAAAATGTTTAATATGTTCTCACCACAGGTAACATACTTAGCTTAAATATCTGATTAAATTTCTGATGAAAGAAACTCAAACAGTATTGTTGTTAAAACATACTTTTCTAATTTGATCTTTTTGTCAAAGTGTTTTGTGATATGATATCTTTAATTGAACCACAAACAAAACTTAAGTTCATAAAACAGATGCTTAACCCACTTCATTTTTGTGTGTTTTTCTACAACCCCAACTCCTCCTCTTCATGTTTAACATTCAAATTCCTGATTAAGATTCCATGACAAAACATAAACCATTAACAATATTATATTACATTTTAAACCATTTATATTAAATGTTCACATAGTATTGTTCAAACATTTGGGCTAAAGAAATTTAAATAAAATAAATTGGGCTGTGTTTTAAAGCTCATTGTGTAAAGTCCGAAAAAAAAAAAAAAAAAAGAAGCTTTACAGATCTTTACCAGAAAGGGTTTAACCCCTTTAACCCCTTTAATTGAGTGTAAGAGGTTAAACAACTTTTTAAGCCTGTTCAGTAAACCATAGCATTTATTGTACATGCACTTTTGGAACAGGTAATTAAGATCAATTATAATAAAAGAGACCTTTCTACTGACTCTTGTCAAAATCTGCAGGTTTCAGAGATATGAAAATGAAAATGACAAAAATAGTCAAAAAGGTTACAAATGAAGGCAGTTTTAATAATAATAATAATAATAATAATAATAAAAACAATACCAATAAATTGCAAAACGAGAAGAACTTAAAAGAGAGAGGTGTTATTTTTAATGAATGACCAGGTAACCGATGAGTGGTGGGAAACCGAATAAAGGAAGACAGAAACCAAAAGCAAGTAGAAAGTGTGCAAAAAAACAGATAAGAGGCACAACTCTAAACTCTTAAAACACTAAAAGAAAAATGCCCATGGCTCCTGCTCTCCTGCATGGACATGTTATAGTCTTCAGGTTCAAACATCAAGTCTTTATTTTCACTATGAGCAACACCTTTGTCTTTTTACCCATAGCCCATTTTCATCTTTGACTTACAGCTTGCAAACAATGTTATGCAATATATATATACATATACAGTACACATACATATATATATATATATATATATTATATATTATTATACACACACACACACACACACACACACACACACACACAGACTGCTCAAAAAAATAAAGGGAACACTTAAACAACACAATGTAACTCCAAGTCAATTACACTTCTGTGAAATCAAACAGCCCACTAAGGAAGCAAGACTGATTGACAATCAGTTTCACATGGTGTTGTGTAAATGGAAAAGACAACAGGTGGTAATTATAGTCAATTAGCAAGACAATAAAGGAGTGGTTCTGCAGGTGGTGACCAGAGACCACTTCTCAGTTCCCTTTCAAAAGCTACACTCAATGCTGCGTGAATGACTTGAGAACACTTCTTGTTCGACCGGTTGTTGAATCATGTGTTGTCAAACACGTCAGACTTTTGGCTTATTTAACCTGTTACGCTCTGTGGCTATTTTGGGGAATTCCGCCTGCATTTGGCCTACCCAAATTAAAAAGCTTCCCATACCCACATGCAGAGGTGTATATACAAAAGATTGTGTAAGGTTTGAAGAGATTGAATCCTTCAGGGAAAGCTGAATTAGAGAAGATCTCACACGCTTGCAGATGGCATGCTGTAAATGACCCTCAGAACCAAAGACAATTACCCCCCTTTTGACTCTGATTTATGACCCCCACCCCTCCCTGCCTCACTATCTTACAGTCACCCACTTTATGGCACCCCTCCGAGCCCCCTACCTCCCACCTCACATTCTTCTCCCCTCATGCCTTCGTGGAAAATCACATAAACTCAAAGTGTCATATTTTGTGAAGATATTGTTTTCTCACTGTCATATTTGATGTCAATTTAAAGATCCAAATGCGAGTGGTACAGTGGTCTAGGGGAGTTTCTCATCTAGGGCAGGTGTGGCCCCTAAGGCCGCGAGAATGGTATTGTTTTGTGTTTAAAGGTTTGTGGGGGTTTTGGTCTGGGTATTTAAAGGGAAAGAATGAAACAGCACAGGAGGATTTTCTGTAAAGCAGATTAACCTCGACGCGGTCTATCTTCCATGTGGCCGCGTGCTTCTTTGTCAGGTATGCATTTCCTTTTTAGGCAAAATGGAATTCTCACTACTTAATTATGTAATTGGCTTGACATAATTTCTTAATGTATCAAAATTATGCATTCTTTTAAATTGGAACTGAAGGTAATTCTCCTTTCTTAAATTATGTACAGTAATTGGCTTGGGTATGCATTCTTTTAAATTGAAACTGAGCTGAATTCTCAATGTTTAAATTATGTAATTGAGTTAAAATAATTTTACCTGACGAATAAATTATTTCTTGTTTCATTCTAGAATGCTGAAATCTTTGTCATTAGTAGTGTGTGTGTGAAGGCTTTAGCGCACTTACATTTCCCAGCCAGGGATATGCAAACTAGGAGCACAGTAAACGGAAGCAGTGAAGCACGTTTTATCTGGAGACTTCTTGATTTCTGATATCATTGAAATTGACAAGTTAGGCATGACAAGGACCAAGTGTACTAAACAGTACGAAGTTCCCTCTAATCTCTGAGCAATTTATTAATCTGGCGGGTTTGTGTTTTTACGGTACTACGGACGGCAGATGTAGACCCAGATGGCTTTAGGTCCCACACGGAACAGAGAACAGAAAATAAAGCATATCTAGAATAATCAAGTCTTTAAATTAAGATAGCTAAATTCAAGCATCTAACTTTAGTATTGTAATACATAACTTTAATATCAGATAAATAACTTAAAAATTGGAGTCAGATTAAAACGAGATAAAACCCTAAAGTAAAATTAGAAGCAAAATTAACAAATCCGAAAAGCAATGAGCCTTTTTCCCAGAGCTGCTGGGAAGCGAGACACTCAGAATCCGGAAAAAATTAATTAAAATTGGGGGGTTACACATAGTGTAATTTACGTGTAAATAACTTTGTTACAGTAAAATAAATATCAAAGTGCATCAGATATGCATATTTTCATTCTTGGGGATCGCGTGTCGATCTGGCAGAGGCGCGTGAGACGGAAACCCCCCTTTCTCTCGCTCTTTCGCCAAGACGGACTGCGTTTGCGCCGTTTGAACAAACTAGAGTAGCAGGTTCTGCTTTCGGGCAGAGGACAAGTTCCTGTCACTCAGAGCAATTTACTTTCCAGGGCATATGAATGTGGGGGCAGACTTACTGTCCAGACGAGCTGTCACACATGGGGAATGGAAACTCCACCCCAAAATAGTCAGTCAAAGCTGGGAGAGATTTTATGTAGCAGAACCTCTTTGCCTCGCAGGAGACAGCACAATGTCCCCTTTACTACTCTCTGACTCTTCCAGCTCCCCTGGGTCTGGATGCTATGGCCCACATGTGGCCTAGACTGCATCTTTACACATTTCCTACTGCAGACCAAGTAGACCCACTTATCCCCAAATATAGTGAATTACAGCAATCTAGGTGAGCAGTGACAAAGGCATGGATTACAGCTTCAAAGTGTTGTCTTGAGAGAAATGGCTTTATTTTCCTCAGCAACTCTCTGAGCAAAAATAGGTTAACTTGACAACTGCCCCTATTAGTTGTCCAACTTTAGGTCAGAATCGAGTTTAACCCCAAGGTTTGTGATAGTCGGTTTGATGTACTGGTTTATGGCACTCAAATCAACCGTTAAAGTCCCAGCAATATCCCCAAAAACCATAACTTGCATTTTCTTTTCATTGAACATCCATCCAGGACTTTATGTCATGAAGACACTGAAGCAGTAGTCCGACAGTCTCACTTTTTTTTTAAATAGGGACATAGATCTGGGTGTCATCGGAATACAGATGGAAAACATGCCACGCCTCCTAATTTTTTATTATAGGGTAATAATAAGGGGAATAGGCTTAAAATTCCTAAGGTCTGCAGTATTGTAAGGTCTGCCTACTTTTGCCGGCTGGATGCATGTCTCGCCTTCCAGCGCTTCTGGGAAAAATACTTCATTGCTCCTCGGTTTTTCTAACTTTTCTTCTAATGTTACTTTTTGGGTTTTACCTTCTTTTAATCTGACTCCAATTTTTAAGTTTTTATTAGATTTAGATTACAATACGAAAGTTATGTGCTTGAATTGAGTTATTTTAAATTAGAGACTTAATTATTCTAGATATGCTAAATTTTCATTTACCCTTTCCTTGTGGGACCTCGAGTCGTCAGAGTTTTGGTGTCGGCCGTACCACCATCTCATTACATAAGCTCGCTAGTTCTGGTAGTTACTCAGAGGTTGTAGATTTTTGACTAATATCTTTTTGTTGGCCGCCTACTGCTTGCCTGTTACCAAAAGATTATTTAGTTATTTATAAAGTTTATTTAGTCTTATCAATATCAACGTGTTAACTCCAGTGATAGCAGAAATCTAAAGGTCTCTGCAAGAGAGCGCAAACGGCTTCATCTCTTCATGCCTCTTGTTTGTCTTATCCTAGCCATAATACTTACGCGCACTAAAGCGTTTCACACAATCTACTGGTCGTAAATGAGTGCAGCACTCTAAAATGAATCAAGAAATGATTTATTCATCAGGTAAAATTATATCAAGCCAATTGCTTAATCAAACAACATTAATTCAATTCCAATTTAGCAGAATGCATCATATAGGTAAATCAGGACATTATGTTAAGCCAATTACATAATTAAACAATGAGAATTCAATTTCAGTTCCAATTTAAAAGAATGCATACCCGACGATCGGAGCCCTCCGTCACATAGAAGATGTGACGGAGTGGAGGCCATTCTGCTTGCAGAGAAAGTCCTAATCTGCTGTTTTACTCTTTCACCTTATATATCCCAAACCAACACACCCATAAACTTTCAATCACACAAAAGACCATCTGTTCTTATTTTCAGTTCTCGCGGCCATAGGGACCACACCTGTTTTGGAATGTTCAGTCTGATTGCTCTAGGGGGGAGGTCACAGCTCTTTATCTGTGACCACTTTTGTAAATAGGTTAAATGTTTTTAACAATGCAAATGACTGCTGAGAAATTTACCATTGTATCACTCATCTTTAGACCTTTAAATTGACATCAAATTTCACAGTGAAAGAACAAAATCTTCACAAACTACAACACACAATGTATAGTTTTCCTGAAAGACCTTTTTCTTAAGCAGCAGCTGTGACTCTACAAGAAAGGGCAGGGAGGGGGTCGTAAACCGTGAGTGTGGTGCCAGAGTCAAGGGGGGATTGTTTATTGTCTTTGGGTCATCCTGTTGTCTCTGGAGATCCCAGATTAACTTTTATTGCATGCCATCTGCAGGCGTGGAAAACTTTTCTCAGTTTAGCTTTCCCGGAAGGATTTAATTTCTTTTAGTCAATTTTTCCAATTCCTACAGTATCCAGGCTAGGTTTGTTGAGCAAAGATTGCACTTCTGCATTTTTAAACACACCCGAGGACAAACTACTATTAACAATTGCTAAAACAGATGGCCCTAGAGTGGAAAAAAACCTCCTTAACAAAGCGAAGGGGAAGAGCATCATACGGAGAACCTAAGAGCCTTAAATGACCAACAATCTCCTGTAACATATTCAGAGTCACAGGCTTAAACTTATCAAATAAATTACATAAGTTTCTTATAAATAACGCCAAACCCGTGGTAGCTCTGTGAAGCGGTGCATTACCTGTTTCAGAACGCCTTTGCCTACTGTTAGACTAAATTAATATTTGTGCTTGGAGACCGTGTTTAAATTTTGCAGAATACACAGAAAAAGGTCTGTAAATGTGCATTTCTTTTAATTATGTTCAGATGTTCAGTAGCGGTATCGTGAGGAGTTTTCACTCTTCTCCTTGTCAGAGGTTAATTAATATACTTTAAAACATAATTTAATTCAGTGATGCAAATCAGAATTTTCATCTGCTGTTACGCCAGTTTTCAAACGCATAACATCCTTCAGAATTTATTCTAATTCATTGATTTATTGCAGTGTTTTGCTGCTATATTTGAAACCTGTGACATTTTGATACTTTTATAAATAAAAAGGCTAAACAAAACAGCATTGATAGTAAATCAACATATTAGAAGGATATCTGAAGGATTATGTGACACTGAAGACTGAGGTAAAGGCTGAATCACTGAAATATATATAATACATTTTACATACACTGTTAAAAAAATCTGTAGAAATTACAGTATTACTGGCAGCTGTTTGCCATTAACTTACTGTAGATTTAAATGTATGTTATTTACTGACAACAGTTTGTTCAAAGTTAATTGAACATTAAACATTAACAAGTCTTGGAATAAAACTAAAATATCAGCCTCATGCAAAGCATTCTGGGAACCAAAATCTGAAGGAAAAAAACAGAAAAAGGTCAATGAAGTTTTCTGGTTCCCAGAATGCTTTGCAGTAGGGTTGTTATTTTATAGTTTTATTCTGTAAAGACAAAGACTTGTTAATGTTTAATGTTTCTGACCCATTGCCTGTGTACCTCGACTTTGTCTCTTGCCTCATCTAGATAACCCTGTTTTGCAGACTCCGATTAAACTCTATGCATATGGATCCGCACGCCTCCGCCTTCAGTGTTACAATAACATACTTTTTAACGGTCGGGCAGTACGTTCAATTTTAAATGAAGTACCTACTTAAGCAGTATGAGATTTCGGACGCAGCCGTAGTCACCTGAAATGGTTTTCACTTCACAGGTGTGCCTTTGTTACGAAGCGGACTGACACAAAGGGTAAGTTCGTTAATAATATTTATTTTCAGGAATAATGGTAAACAAAGGCAGTCTGAAAAGGTAAGTAAACAAAGGAATCTTCAAACTCAGGAATCTTCGATAAGGAAACTAAAAGTCTTTTTCTTTTCTCTTCCTTCCTTTAGGATCTAGGGTAGCAGGATGAAGCGGAAGAGGACAGACACTGAGACACCGATCACACACCACTTTCCACGGGGAGACGAGAGGACCACAGAGGATGGAGGATACACAGGAGGATCACAGGAGCTGGATGAGAGACTGGAGAGTCACGGAGTAGGCCGGAACGAACAGGAGAGGTAAGAAAAGCAGTGTAGCTAGAGTCCGCTAAGCATGAACGAGTTTGGACATTGACTGAGTGGCTGTGTGTGGCTTATATATGGTGGTGATGATTGTGATCCGGTGTGGGAGGCAGGTGTGGTGAGTTAATACTCAGGTGAGAGTGAACGCTGTGTGGAAGTGAGGGTGGAGCCTGGTGTGGATGTTACAGCCTTATCAGGGTTAATTAGTGGAATTTCTTGCATTTGCCAGAGAACGCCAAGATTGTCAAATTCGCCACTGGTGCCCTGTGCTCTTCACAGATGAAAGCAGGTTCACACAGAGTGAGCACATGTGACAGAGGTGACAGTGTCTGGAAACGTCTGGCGTAGCTCATTCGTACAAATTCATAGGAGTTAGGTTGCATATGTATTGGGGTGTGATTTTTCACTGTAAACGTTCACAACAGTTTTATTTATATTACTTTATGTGTACATTTATGAGCACGTAACCCAACACCTGCCCCTAAACCTAATCTGTTAATTAATCTGTAAAACACAAGATAAACTGGCAGATACAACTACCAAGATTATTTATTAAAAAGGATTAATATTCTAATTCTTCCGAGGCAAAAGGATTGATCACCATCTCTTCATCCGCCATGACTCAACTCTGCTGCAGCTGCTGCTTTGCGCAAATTAAAAAAATGCAACCAGGAAAATCCCTCATCAGCCTTGGTTGTAAAATTCTATTGTTTCTTATGTGTCTCGTGACTGATCACATCATGCTGTTGTGAAATGTTATAGGCTCTTGTGACGAGAATGTCTTTTGAATAAGATGTGAATGGTTAATGGAGCGGGATAATTTCTGCAATTAAAACTTTGGATAACACTTGGTTAATAAGACATGTATTAATCAAGAGCTAACTTACCTACGACATGACTCTGCATGAATAAAGCCACCTTAATAACATGAATTCATGACTTGTTAACATCCTTAAAAAGTTTTCAATTATGTTAGGTTTGTAAAGAAGTGAAAGAGCAGAGGTCCTGTGGCTGCATTTGGATGGAGAAGGAACGACGTGGATGTCGTTCTCCGTCCCCATCAAACCTACGCAGCTGCTGGACCATGTGGTAATCCACTCGGAGGCATGGGAAGACCACCTTGAGCGGCTTCGGAGGGTGCTGTCCGAGCTACGTCGGGCTGGGCTAACCGCCAATCCCCGCAAGTGTCACCTAGCCATGAGGATTTCCAGTAGGAGGAAAGGACAGCGCATTTCGCAATAATATAGCATGCTAAATAGACATTACATGAGATTATATCAAATTTCTATATCAAATTTCTAATGATTGTGTCTGTGTAGCGTTTGGTCCAATCGGGCACAAATTATTTGTTAGATTTAACAAGTGTTAACAAGCTTTGGTGCTGTTTTCAT
>JAUMHG010034636.1:0-11824 GCA_032359395.1 Enteromius anoplus
TTCTTAAGTGTTCTGGATCCAGACTGGAGCTTGTGAATTCCTAGTTACCACGGGATGACAATCCCATGGTAGAAACAAAATTAAACCAGAGCTAAAAGATCAATTATGAACATCTGATCAGATATAACTGCAGGAAAAGTTGAGATGCATTATTTGAATGCTTGGCTAAAAAGATGCGTCTTTAATCTAGATTTAAACAGAGAGAGTGTGTCTGAACCCCGAATGTTATCAGGAAGGCTGTTCCAGAGTTTGGAAGCCAAATGTGAAAAAGCTCTACCTCCTTTAGTGGACTGTAGTTGTAAATTGTAAGTCAACAGATATTGTATTGTTTTTTGGTCCAATAAGAAATATCTCAGTCTTATCTGAGTTTAATAGCAGAAAATTATTCGTCATCCAGTCTTTTATATTTTTTATACACTCTGTTAACTTCGATAATTTAGACATTTTATCTGGTCTTGTTGAGATATATAGTTGAGTATGATCAGCAAAACAATGAAAATTAATCCCATGTTTTCTAATAATATTACCAAGGGGCAGCATGTATAGTGAAAATAGTAGAGGACCTAGGACAGATCCTTGTGGCACTCCATACTTTACTGGTGATAACTGCGATGACTCATCATTTAAATAAACAAAGTGGTAGCAATCAGACAGGTATGATCTAAACCATCTTAAAGTCTGCCCTTGGATACCTGAATAATTTAGTAGTCGATCTATTAGTATGTCATGATCTATAGTGTCGAACGCAGCTCTAGGATCAAGTAAAACTCATTTCCGGAGTGAGCCCTGGCGCTGTTAGCTGCCGCTGCTCCTGGGATGAAAATTGTATTTGTTTTTTTTAATTAAGAATTAGTTTTAATTTGTGCCCAAGTTATCTGACTCTGCAATTTTACTATAGCCAACGAGTATATTTTAGCTACCCATTGTCGCGATTTTCTTGCCTCTGTTGGTCCTGGTCAATAGTGTGTGTACCTGTTGACTGTCTGCACCCCTAATACAGAAGCGCCTCCAGCTTGGAAATAACAACCATGAAGATGGCCGACTTACTTGGCCGCATCATTTGCGCAATCACCTGTGGGCCATTTGTTCTGCCTTATTCCATCCCGCGGGGTCGATGCTTCAGTACTCGGCGGAGGAACTTCTCCAACTTCGGCTGCGTCTCACTGATCCTCCATCAACATTACGCTTTCATCCAGACATCACCTGCCAGCACCGTCGGAAATATGTTCCCGGTGGATCCCGTCGATCCTACAACACTAATGATTTGTGTAAAATACGGTCATTTTGGTCGCAGAAACCTCGTCCAACACGGAGGTCGGCGCGGATTGTTGACCACAGCGTTCTCTCCAATCTTAAAAGATCGTCAGGTATCGATCCTAGTAAAAACAACCTGTCATTTGGATTGCTTAACATCCGCTCGCTCTCTGGTAAAGGACCTCTACTACATGACGCGCTGTCTGATTGTAAGTTGTTTTTTTCTGTTTAACTGAAACCTGGCAGAAACACGGTGACTACTTTCATTTAAATTAGTCTATTCCTCCGGGTTATCCTTTTATTTGTAAATCCCATGCTACTGGCCAGGGTGGGGGTCTTGCGATTCTCTATAAGGAGAAATGGAAAGTATCACAATTGACTGTGTCCACATATTCCTCCTTTGAATGTATTGCCATAAAGATTAATGGGGCAATACCGGCTATTCTCATTACTATTTATCGCCCCCCTAAAAATAAATAAGTTTTTTATCTGAACTTTCTGAGCTTTTAACTGATCTGTGTGCCATGTCATCCAATGTAATCATGTTGGGTGATTTTAACATTCATATGGACAATCTGAGAAAATGCAAGTACAAGTGACTTTCAATCTTGCTTGGACAGTTTTGGCTTGCAGGTCATATTCTTGACCTCATCTGCTGCTCTGGTTTATCTAATTGTATTGTTTCTGACCTGTCTCTATCAGATAATTTTCTAGTCTCTTTCTGTGCGCAGTTGACAGTTTTTAAGTTAAAGACGGGCCATAGTATCACTTTTCGGAACATTAAGAACATTGATGTCTCCAACGTCGCTGATGAACTGGCCAGCTTCTCCAACAAAGTGGACTTTTCCACTCCTGATGCTCTGATTTCCCTTTACAACAGTGGACTAACTGAGATCTTGGATGTTTTTGCTCCTGGGACTGTTTCTTTTAATGTTTCTGCTCTGTGGTTTACCCCTGATCTCTGTCTGCTCAAAACTAAGGGACGTAGGCTTAAACGCTAAATGTGTGCTAAATTTGGCCACAAAGATAAATGGTACACAATGATATGTTGAGTGATCATATGTACCACTATAAGGAAGCACTGTCTAAAGCAAAATCAGAATACTATACTAATATAATTGGAGCCAGCAAAGGAAACTCTAGATCTCTTTTTTCTGTAGTAAAGAAGGTTTCATGTCCAGCAGACACCATGCCTTTAAGCCTGTGGTCTACAGAACAATGTAATAATTTTATGACTTTCTTTGAGAGATCAGTACACTACAGCAGAGATACGGGATTATATTCAAAGATCTAAATCTTCCACCTGTCAGCTCGACCCAATGCCTACTTGCTGGGTTAAAGCCTGTTTACCATCACTGTCCTCATTATTCACTAAAATTATTTATTCTTCCCTTGGTACCGGGCATGTACTGTCCTCTATGAAAACCGCTGTCATTACTCCCATTCTTAAAAAAATAGGGGCTGATCCATTAAATTTTGAAAACCATAGACCGATTTCTAATCTGCCATTCATTACCAAAATATTGGAGAACTGTGTCAAAGCTCAAATTCATGAACACCTTTCCAAGACTGCATTGTAAGGTCCGCCTTTTTCGGCCGGATGTTGCGCGTATGTCTTTTCTGGCGCTTCTGCAAAAACACTTCATTCATTAAAGCATTGTTTCTAATTTAATTTTGACTTCTGTCTCGTTTTATCTGACTCCAATTTTTAGGTTCTCTGAAATTTAAATTCAAATTATAAATTTGGATGCTGACCTTGAATTTAGTTATTTTAATTTAGAAACTTGATAATTCCAGATATGTTAAATGGTCTATTATTCGTTCACTGTGGTCCTAATGCGTCGGGGTCTGGCATCCAATCTCATAAACATAACCTCGCTAGTCTGATAGTTGCTCAGCGGTCAGAAGGGAGCTAATATCTTCTCTGCTAGCCGCCCAATGCTTGCATATCACAAAGAAAATAGTTTCCATAGCCCGAACCATACCTGACGTGTCACTCCAGTGATAGGCAGAAATCAGGAGTCTTCAGGTAAAACATGCCCACGGCTCTATTTTTCTGCGCTCCTGTATGTCACTATCCTAACGTAGAATCCTAACGTAGCGCGCAAAAGAGTACTTTTAATCTACTGGTCATAATAGATTTCAACACTCCAAAATTAATCAAGAAATAATGCTTATTTTGCCAGGCATATTAAAATATCAATTAAAAACATTCAATCAACATATCAATTCAAATTAATAAATCAAAATTTAGTCATACAACTGATCAGCGTAAAACATGAAACCAAATAAAAAAATTTCAGAGAATCATCGTACCTGGCAAATAGAAAGACACACGGTGTTCGTGCGGGAAGATCTGGATACAGAATACTTCCTTGACTTTTTCACCAGTTCTCTTTAAGTACACAAATCTTAACAAAACAGTCATACATTTCGTAATAAAAGGGTCTCCGCAAGCCTTTTGTGGGGCGTCATGGAGCCACCTGTCCCTGGGGGGAGAAAATTACCATTTGACAGAGACCTTTATTGGGGTCAGACCTTCATTAGTGGGACAGAGTTTTCCTCAGTTTTAAAGTCTTTATTATTGGTCTATTCCACTGATGTAAGAGTGAAACCATATTTTCAACCACAATGTGACCATGAAAATTATACTAAATATGAATATGTTATGTTTATGAATACTGAAAATATTTTCTTGCATTGTGTCCATTTCTCTAACCATTGTAAGTCACCTTTCATTTGACCTGGCCTACAAGTTCAGAGAAGCAGAGGGGGGTCTAGGCATGGAATGCGGGAATAGGGAGCAGATGGGTTTCCCTCCAGATCTTCCCACAGATTGGAGAGGTAAAGTGTTTTATTGTCCTGGTTTATAACTCGAGAAGTTCTCTGAGTTTTGTCCAGCAGGGAGATCAAATCATCCTTACAGCATTATATAAACATTTCAAATCTGGATTTCATTCTCATCATTGTACAGAGACGGCCTTGGTTAAAATAACTAATGACTTGTTATTAGCAGCTGATTCTGGTCTTCTGACTATACTAGTCCTACTTGATCTTAGTGCTGCATTTGACACTATCTCGCACAAGATTCTTTTGGACAGGCTAGCATCTATAAGAGTCACAGGCACCCCCCTGTCCTGGTTTAGATCTTACCTCACCGGTCGTAATCAATATGTACAACTAAAAAATTATAAATCAAGATCACTTATAGTTACCTCTGGAGTTCCTCGGGGATCTGTTTTAGGACCACTTTTATTTATGATCTACTTACTTCCTCTTGGTTTTATTTTTAGGAAATGCGGTATCAATTTCCATAGCTATGCTGATGACACCCAGTTATATTTATCTTCTAAACCTTCTAGTTCGTCTCCTCTACCTGTCTTGAATGAATGTTTATCTGAAATTAAAGCTTGGTTCTCAGGTAATTTCCTTAAACTAAATAGTGACAAAACCAAGGTTTTATTAGTAGGAACTAAATCAACTTTGGCTAAATCTGATTGTCCTTCTTTAGTTATTGACAATACTGAAATTTATCCATCTCAACAGGTCAGGAGTCTGGGTGTCATTTTGGATAGCACACTCTCCTTTGAAGCACATGTAAATAACATTACATGCGCTGCATATTTTCATTCGCGTAATATTAGCCGCCTTCGTCCTTCACACTAAGAGCAGCACAGCAATTTTAATTCATGCGCTGGTCACTTCACAAATTGATTACTGTAATGCTCTTCTCTCTGGTCTTCCTACAAAACTTCTCCGTAAACTTCAATTGGTCCAGAACTCAGCGGCTTGTGTCTTACCTAGGACTCCTTTACGCGAGCACATCACTCCAATTTTACAACAATTACACTGGCTCCCAGTTAAGTACTGTATTGATTTTAAAATTCTGCTTCTCACATTTAAGGCTTTACATAGTTTGGCTCCTCCGTATCTCACTGATCTTTTAAACATTTATACTCCTTCTCGCTCTCTGAGATCGACTCACTCTATTTCTCTTGGTCTCTCTTGGTGCCACGTATTCGCCTAACTACAATGGGAGCGAGAACTTTTAGTTTTGTGGTGCCTCGGTTGTGGAATTTGCCCAAGAAGAAAGTCATTGGTGATTTTAAGCGCAGTTTCTGTGCTGTAATGGGGCCTAAAACATAACTGAAATTCTTCATAGATACCGTTTTTTGCAAGAATGAGCTCAGTTGGGCAGATACAACTTTCTCTAAAATTTTAGACATATATGGAAGATTAGAAATGGGTCTGTAATTTGCCAGTTCACTAGGGTCTAGTTGTGGCTTAATAACCGCCAGGTTGAATGATTTAGGGACGTGGCCTAGAGATAACGTTGAGTTGATAATATTGAGAAGCGGTTCTTCTGCTACAGGTAACAGTTCTTTTAGTAATTTAGTGGGTACAGGATCTATTGGCGCTTTTCCACTGCGTGGTACGACTTGGTTCGGCGCGGCTCGTTAAGGCACGGCATGGCTCAGTTCGGCTCGGTTTGCGTTTCCATGCAATTTAGTACCGCTTTATAGTGGGTGGGATTATTCACGTGTCGTTATAGTTGCGCCGCCTCTACTGCCGTGACATCATCAAAACATGCCACAAACAAACACACAACAATGGAGCATCTTTTTTTATTCTGTGTCGCCCCATATAGCTTTCGCTGGATCTGCTCCTCGGCTATCAACGACAGGAACGTCTGTACTTCCTCAATAGACCACAACCATTTTTGGTTGATACAAAAAGGTGCGTTTCTTCAAACAAAAGAGTTGCGTCTAATCCTTCGTTGGCAGTGCTGATTTTAATCTAGCGGGTCTGTTGTGTCTCGTGTCACAAGTTCAGTGACGCAGTAATGACGATTTTCTCTGGCCAATCAGTGACCAGCAGAGTTTACATGTTACATGATGTCATGTTTTGGTAACGGTACAGCTCGCTTGGAACCTCGGTTGAGGTGGTACTAAAAAACGGATTTTCCAGATTTTCTTTGGGTGTGACAAAAGTAGTTGACATATTAGACGCCATAGAATCTATATTGGTTATTGTATTTCTGAGGTTATCTATTTTATCAGTGAAGAAATTGAAAGTCATTACTATTAAACTGTGAAGAAATATTTAGATTGGGTGGCTTCTGGTGATTTGTTAATCTAGCCACTGTGCTAAATAAATATACTACACACAGCCGTTGTTTACTGACAAGCTGCGCTTGGTTGAACAAAAATAAACAATATTTTGGTGAGTAAGCTTATGTATTCAGTCATTATTCAATGATTGATCTAAAATGTCAGAGAAAAAACAAATATCTTTATCCATCCAACTAACTGTAATGTAAGCATTATTCCACAGGATTAATTTTATAAGGAGAAAAGGTATGTACATAACATAACTTCCAAGCCTTGCCTAAATGAAGCAATCAGATAAGGGTACGTTGACAGTCTGGAGACCTCATTTGATTGGATAGGAGATGAAGGTAATCCCGCCTTCCCCCTCGCGCTTGCCAAACTGAAATGAGTGAGAGGATAAGTAAGACAGAACTGTACATCTCAGGTTATTTCTGAAGTTGTTATCCTACGTACACAACAAGTCGCTTTTACATTTGCAACAGTTTATTTTTAGGCACACAGATTAGTTTTACCCTATTAATCCGTTTTGCAGTTCTTGACACAGGTCGTTTCACTTGCAAAATGCTGTTTACAGGCTTGCAATGCATTTGGCCGTATTTTGGCGAAAAAATAGTGCCAAAAGTCTAAACGCGGAAAAATTTTAATCGGAAGAATACAGATCATATTTATTTTGCATTAGCATGAAGCTGCAGTTTCACAATACTTGAATTACACTTGCAAAAATTAATAGACTGCACATCTTGTTTTCCTCACGATTGAATCTTGATTTGCGCCTTTACAAATCTTTTCTTGCGCTTGCAAATTTAATGTACGCTTGAAATCTTATGTACACTTGCACAACACGTACTCTTCACACGTAAATCTTTGAGGCATTATTTTATCTCCATAATAAACCAATATCCAAATGCTCTTGTCATCTACTGTTCTTCACGAACAGACCCGAAATGAGCAAGAAGAATACTGCAAAACTGCAGAAACTGAAGAGAAGTTGAGCCTTGCGATGTGTTTGCACTGCAATCTTGGTCATTTAATGGGTTGGTATCTTTGATGTATGTGTAGCCCTCCTGGTCTCTCTGCGTGCTTGCTGACCTCTAGCACCGCCGCTACTACTCTGCGTTGTGTGTGTGTTCGTGGGTGGTGGTAGAGAGGAGACGCCGACACAGAGGGGTTCGGGATTGTGGCTTGACTGGTTTGTTCCACAGCATTCCATGTATTGGTGTTCATAATATGTATTCACTTAAGTTTTAATCTATTAAAAAGATTTCAGTATACATTCATTTGATAAACTCGTGCTGCTTCCACCATCATGCATGGCCTTGCAACCGCCAACCGTATCAATTACTCTCTAAAAAAAACAAAACCCCACAACATTTTAACCCTCATATTAGCCTGCATTTCGATCTCTAGGAGCTTAGTAAACAAGACATCTAAGTAAACTGAACTTGATAACAACAAAGATATTTCAAATAAAAAGTTCCACTGTAGTTAACACGTCTTACCTATTGGTGTTCATAACATGAATTGAAGAACAAATGGCGCGCTACACATGGCACTTATCAACCCTACGGCACAATACGAGGCTCAAACAGCGCTTGAAAACCTCCAACATGCCCCGACACAACAGTGCCACAGCGACATCCTGTGGACAACACAAAGCACTGCCCTACATCCACCCCTTCTTTAATTGATGGCATCCCAGCCATCACATTAACCAAAGCTTAACTGTGGTCTGAACTTTGACAATTAAAACAATAACATATTTTGAGAGACTGTATAGCACACAAACGTGTGTAGATAGTGTTTGTGGGGTAGCTAACTCTTATCAGGGTGCCCTGTTGCTCCTCTTATTTTTAGCCTTCAGCCACAACTTTCTCCCTCTTTCTATCTTTTGTAGGTCACTCTCCATCTTCACATTTTGAGTCTCAAGTGAGAATTTAAGTGGAGGACGCTGATTCCTTCTTGGGTTTCTCCTTGGAGGGTTGGGCCCTTGTATGGAGAGGGCACCAGTATCAGTCACCAGCACTCCCTCTCCATCACTAGTTTCTTTTGCCCTCCTCTGTGCTCATTTTTTCCATCTCATCATCGTCATCTGTTCCAATCAGGGCTCCTAAATTCTCCTCCGAACCATCACTCCCGGTTTCCTCTCCACCCTCCAGTTCACTGCCTGTCTTGCTCATCTCACTCAATGACTCCTTCCCTTCTACGATCACTCCTTTTTCTCGTTCCACAGGAAGGAACATACAGTGCGGTTAAAAGTTTTCTGTGAAGCACTCTCTCTGCTCCCCCATCTTCTGGCCGCACCACATAAACAGGCAAACTTGGTCGCTTCCTGACCACAACAAATGGTTGTGCCTCCCATCGGTCACCCAACTTCTGTTTCCCCTCCACATGACAAACTTTGACTAAGACTCTATCACCCTGACTGAAGTTTTCACTCTTTACTCTTTTGTCATAATACTTTTTCTGTTGTTCTTTCGCCAGCCAGGGCATAGGCCTGCTGCAGGGAGTCATGCAGGGTCTGGACACATTCACTGTACTCACACGGCTGGTTGGTTGTGGGGAAGCTGAAGATGAGGTCCACTGGGAGCCTCGGATGTCTGCCAAACATAAGGTAGTATGGGCAATAGCCAATGGAATCATGTTGCGAGCAGTTATATGCGTGTGTCATTGCATCCACATGTTCATGCCATCTGGGCTTCAGGTGAGGTTCTAGGGTTCCCAGCATGTTCATCAAAGTCTGGTTGAATCTTTCAGTGGTCCCGCTTTCCTGGGGGTGGTAGGGGGTGGTGTGGGTTTTAGTGATACCAGTACACTTACATAGCTCCTTTACAATTGTACTTTCAAAATTGCCCCCTTGATCAGCGTGTAACCTTGCAGGGAAGCCAAAACGGCAGAAGAAATTCTTCCACAAGACCCTGGCTACTGTGCTTGCCTTTTGGTCCCTGGTGGGGTAGGCCTGAGCATAGCGGGAGAAGTGATCTGTAACTATGAGCACATTCTCTATACCACCCTTGGACCTCTCCAGCATCAAGAAGTCCACACAGACCAGCTCCATGGGTGCACTGGTATGGATACTGACAAGAGGTGGCCTGACATTGGCAGTAGGAGTTTTCCTTAGGCAGCACCTCTCACACTGTTCACACCAAGCCTTGATTTCCTGGAACATTCTTGGCCAGTAAAATCTTTCACTGGTCTGGAACTGGATTTTTATGTGCTTCTCTTATTTCTTTCTATGGTCACCAGAGGTAAGGCGGTACAAGGGAGCAGCCAGCTTGGAGTAGCCTTTAACATACCTCCTATAGTAACCTGCGAAACCCAAAAACCGCAGCCCCTCCATTCGATTAGTTGGTCTCTCCCAATCCTTGACCTTGTTGATCTTCTCCGGATTTGTCCTGATGCCCTTTGTCTTGCTCCGCCACCTCTACCTGCCATTATCCAGATGTACGGTCAAGGGTTGAGAAGTACTTTGCCTGTCCTAAAGCCTCAAGAGCCTCCTCTATGCTTGGCAAAGGAAATGCATCTCGGGGGTTGCAGGAGTTGAGCTTCCTGTAGTCAATGCACAATATTCATATCCATATCCATCAATAACAGCCTTACATCCTGCCACTGGGAGGGGGGTATTTTGCGGTACGGCATTCGGAATGGCAGCGGGTCGACCAAAGGAATCTCATGTTGTACTGTAGTAGAGTGACCATAATCCATAGGATGTTGGGAGAACACGTCTGCATTCTTGTCCAGTAGATCCTTAAGTAGATCTATCTGGTCCTCACTTTCCACCGCTGCTTCACTTAGTTCAACACCACAGCTGGTCACCACTTGGTCCAGACTGAGACATGCCCCTCTGTACTCAGCTTCACCCTGATTTTTAACAGGAAACTCTACCACCTTGTTCACCAGGACTGCACTAGCCAGACTTGTGTGTCGTTTGATCGTAATGGCTCGCTGGGAAAGATTCATCACTCTAACTGGAGCACAACCTCTTTTCACATTTGCAAGAACTTTAACAACTAAGACATCCTGCGGGAGCTGCAAGGAGGGATGGCCTTCTATAAGGGCTGTATATGTCTTCCTTTGAGGGCCTTTTTTGACCCTACACCTTAAATCCATCTCTTTCCCACCAGGGATGTGTACTGTACGCCCAGTGTAAACAGCAGGACCCACAACGTCATGCATCTCACTTTGCTTGATGCTCTCCACCTTCAGTAGAGCTGTGTACCACTCTGGATGCTTTTCTTTGACATGGTGCAGAAACTGCTGACCATATGCTGCTTGAAGGTGGGCTCGAGAGGTTCGAATGACATTGGTCCCCACCAACAAGGGAATTGTCGAGCGATAGTCGGAATCAGGAACAAAAAAGGTAGGTACCGCCTTGAATTCTTTTCCCAGCACTTTCAGAACAATGTGTAAGACACCATAGTAGAGAACAGTCTGACCTGCTGCGCCCTCTATTGGTATCGTAGAAGACCGTAACTTCTGTTTCTGTAGTGCTGGATGGCTCTGCCAGTAGTTGTGTGTAATACTGGTGATCTGTGAGCCGGGGTTAATGAGAGCCTTGCATGCTTTGCCATTGACTTCCACTTCCCCTTCGTTCCTGGGACCCACCAGGGCTGTTTCACCTTCTTCAGTGGGAATCCTTTTCACGGGTGGGTGGGGCCCTTGCTGTGTACGAAGCGTTTAAATTTAGAGCAGACTGCATGCGTCCATCAGTAGGGGCCTTAGGCTGCTGGGCTTCAGCTGGGCTTGGGTCTGGAAGCACTGCTCGGCACACTCTGGCTGTGTGGCCTGGCTCTCCACACCGGTAACACCGAAAGCTTAGACTCTGGTTGGCTTTTCCCTTTGCTGGCTGCACTGCTAATGGGGAGGCAAGGGATGGAGAGGCCATTCTCATTTCTAGTTGGGACAGCTTAGTCATTTGCTCTTCCTGAATGAGGGCTAACTTCTTAACCATTTCTGTCAACTCTGATATTTCCGAGGTGGGCTTTGGTCTATCCATTTTGGTGTTTCCACCCCCTCCTGATGTCACATGCAACTGAGCATACGTTTTCTTTGCTTTACTCTGCGACTGGAACTTCTTAGTTTTTCTAGCAAAGTTTCGGAGCTCGCCCTGCAGCTCTCTGAAGCTCAAAAGCCTGGGTGCCATTGGAGCAATTCTTGTGTATACCTCCTCGTCAGTAAGGCCCCTCATGAACTGCCGGGTTAGTTTACTATCTCGATCCAAGAAGGGTTTACCTCCTCTTTGCTTCTCCTCTACTGTCCGCAGCTTTGTGTCCAGTGCTATGGCATAGGAACAAGCAGACTCTCCCGAATTTTGGCTCCGCTCATAAAAGTCAGCCAGAGGGTCTAATGAGGTTAGACCCTAATGAGGTTAGACCCCTGTTAGACCCCTGTTTCTCAAAGGAGGTTAAGTGAAAACTCGGAGTTAGTTAACCCTGAAATGAGGATAACTCTGGGTTTTCCGT
>JAUMHG010034637.1:0-11803 GCA_032359395.1 Enteromius anoplus
ATCGATATGATACGTCCTCATTCACTGCTACAAACTGATAGCGGTCAGATAAGTATGATTTGAACCATGCTAAGGCAAGTTTTCTGGTCTATTCAAGAGAATGTTGTGGTCAATAGTGTCGAACGCAGCGCTGAGATCCAATATCACTAATAATTAGATACAACCACAATCAGATGATAGAAGCAGGTCATTTGTAACTCTAATTAGAGCAGTCTCAGTACTATGATAGGGTCTAAATTCTGACTGGAAATCCTCACAGATTTGAGATAGGTCTGTAATTAACTGTAATGCCAAGACAGCAGAGGGAGCCCTCGCCCGAGTTCTTGCTCGACTCCGCTCGCTCTACACTCACTTCCTGTTTGGCCTATATTTAACTGGAAGCCAAACGACTAGACTTCGCGAAGTATTGCCAGTTTCACTGCCTTACCAAGCGTTTTCCCTGATTGCTATTCTGCCTGACTCTGAAATTCGCTCCAATGGCTTTTGGATTTTGGGATGCAGTAGTGAAGTGTCAGCTCTTATTTACAAGTGTGTAAATTGTAGAAAGTTACAAAAATACAATCAGGAGCAAAAGATGGCCGACCCTGCCACCAGAGGGGATGGAAACTACCCCTACTTTTACCTATAGTGGCATGGATTGCTTCAGGCCATTCTATGTCAAAGAGGGAAGGAGAGAGCTAAAAAGATATGGACTCTTGTTCACCTGCATGTGTTCACGAGCTGTTCATCTTGAGGTACTCGATGATCTAAGCACTTATGCTTTTCTTAATGCACTGCGTTGTTTCATTGCAATATGTGGCAATGTAAGTCAGCTGTTCAGTGATCAAGGTTCAAATTTGATCGGTGCAAAGAAAGAGTTCCAAGAGTTGATAAAGGGAATGGACCGAGAACCTGTGAAAGAGTTAGGCTGTACCTTCGTAATGAACCCGCCTGCTTTCAGTCCCATGGGTGGTGTCTGGGAGAGACAGATCCGGACTGTAAGGAGTATTCTGAGGTCCATTCTAGTCTGCAGCAAGACTGGACCATTCTTCCTTAAGAACATTTATGTAAGAAATATTGGCAATCGTCAATAGTCGTCAATTGTCCTTGGAACATATCAATGATCCTGTGGAACCAAAACCATATACTAACAATGAAGCCAACTATCATTGCACCACCTCCTGGAGAGTTTGTGAAAGAGGATCTTTATCTTCAGAAGAGATGGAAGAGAGTTTCTCGCAAATGAGTTTTGAACCAGGTGGAGAAAGGACTATCTGTTGAGTTTGCAGCAGAGAAATAAGTGGATTAAGAGCAGAAGAAATACTAAGATAAATTACAATGTTCTGCTACAAGATGACTTGGCACCACGCAATCAGTGGAAGCTAGCCAAAGTGGTAGAAGTCTTCCCAGGGTCTGATGGAAGAGTCAGAAGACTTAGACTTCTTGTCAGTGATGCAACACTAAATAGCAAGGGTGCCCACACAAGCAGATCAGTCTATCAAGAAAGACCCATACACAAAACAGTGTTATAACTTGAAGCTGTTTAAAGGGTTAAGTTTGATGAGAATAATTTTGAGGATGTTTAACGTGTACAAAATTTCTTCATAATGTTATGTTTATGATGATACTTTAGTATTAATAACTTCTCTTAAGAATCACACATAGTGTGATGGTGGGAGTGTATTTGCAGCTTCAAAGTTTTCTGTTTCTATTGTTTGACATCTCAGTTGATATATACAGTATAATATATGTATGTTTCCATTAGATGGCGCTTGTGTACTTATGTGCTTATTTCTCCAAAACTTTGGATAGTTTAATTTATATCATTTTATATTTTGATTATTTTATATAATGTTTATTTTGATTTCTGTACTGGATTATTGTTTAATTGAGCAATATTGATTGTTTCTAAAGGTTTTTGGTTGTGTTTTATTTTATTCCCATCTTGCTGTGGTGAACAAGAGTCCATCTCTTTTTAGCTCTCTCCTTCACGCTTTGACAAAGAATGGCCTGAAGCAATCCATGCCACTATAGATAAAAGGGGTAGTTTCCATCCTCTCTGGTGGCAGGTCGGCCATCTTTTGCTCCTGATTGTATTGTTGTAACTTTCTACAATTTACACACTTGTAAACAAGAGCTGACACTTCACTACTGCATACCAAAATCCAAAAGCCATTGGAACGAATTTCATTCAAGGTGATGCCTCAACCTTGATGCTGCACCTTCTCATGGAAGTGTTTTATGAGCAGACGAGATACATGATGACCTTTAGGAAGAACGTCTGGATTTTTGATGTGAGGGTGAAGCTCAGCATGGGTCAATCTTCCTGCCACACACAAAATACCATGACCATCAGTAAACGGACTTAACTTGTTCAGCTTATTGGACTGATTTGAACAAACATCCTTCCCTTGTCTTAGAGATTTGATTTCATCGCCAAACGCTTTTTCTTGAACTATATGAATTATGAATTGCTCAGCATCCTTTCTTTCTTCAAGTGTTGTGCCTTCATTTGATCTTTCTACCAAGCCTTTCACATGCCTCGCACAACAATTGAATTTAGCTATGGCTTTTACTGCCCTGCTCCAATATGAAAATTATGCGATCTATCAAAGACACCTCTTCCTTTGCTTTGGTTGTAGAAACCTGTATCCTTTTTAGTTCTGGGTCTCCATCATCAACCTCTCCCGCCTTAATGTCTTCCTTTGGGACATATTTTTGCCAGAGGAAACTTGGACCAGTAAACCAGTTAGATTATGTAAGTTCCTTTACCGTGAGTCCACATGAGGCAAGGTCAGCTGGGTTTTGATCCTAAGCAACATACCTCCACTGACTGGGCTCAGAGCTTGTTCTGATTTGCTGAATTCGGTTGGCTACAAATACGTGGAACCGTCTTGCATCGTTGTTAATATAACCAAGGACAACCTTGGAATCTGTACAGTAGGATTCACAAACATCATCCAATTCTAGTTCTCTTTTAAGCAAATCACCAGTTCTTATTGCTACAACCGCAGCTCCAATCTTGGAATTGTTGTTACCTTTATTGGGGCAACTCTTGCTTTTCTCATTACGAGAGAGCAGTAGACTTTACCAGACTTGGTCACAGTTTTAAGGTATGAACATACTCTATAGCCATATGCAATGGTATCATCAAAATGGTGTAACTCACACTGCTGGATATCCTTGGACTCTGATGGTACGTAACAACGTGATATCTTTATTAAGGACAAGTTATGGAGGTCTCCTAGCCAAGCTTCCCAATGTGCTCTGAGGTCATCAGGAAGAGATTCATCCCAGCCTATCTTGTCTTGGTCTTCTTCCCAACCAAAATGAATGGAGCCAAAAATCCAAGTGGATCAAAAATTTAAGCCACTGTAGACAACACACCTCTTCTAGTGATAGGATTTCCTTTTATTAGTACTCTGAAATGGAACTCATCTGAAGCTATGCACCAATGAACTCCAAGCACCCTTTTGCCCCAAGTTTGCACAGCCAGGCGAGGAGGCAGCTCCAAACAAGTTGACCTTCAAGTGAAAAACTGATGGTGGAACTTCTATGTTGCTGTCTTCCCACCACAAGAACCTGAGTCTTGATCGCTCGGGGCAACATAAAACTGATGGAACATATGCTCCACATCACACATGATGGCTACCTGCCCTTTCCTAAAGCGACACAACAAGGGTACTTGTGAGGTCTGGCCCAGTCAGCAGATGCTCATTTAGAGAAGTATTCTGGTATCTTGCAGAGCAATCAAAAACGATGCAAATCTTGCCTGGCTTCTGTGGGTTATAAACCCCATGGTGAGGGATATACCATGCTGGTTGATTACTTAACTCTATCTCTGGGACCTTTTCTGCATCAACTCCTTCTATTATGTCCTTCATGAAGGATAGGTAAACTTTGAAATACTGTTCATCCCACCTTAAATGCTTTTCCAAGAGTCGGTGCTCTGCACACGCTTTATTGTTTGGTAAGTCTGGTTTCTCACCTATAAAAGGCAATGTCATCTCATAGTGCCCATCTTGCAGTTGCTTAATGCCTCCATTTCGCTTTGCTAGGAACCGTAGGTCTTCTTGGGATGCAGAAGCTTCTTTATTATGTCTTTCAACAAAGTCTGACTCAAAAACCCTCAATATCTCTGCTGGAGTAATCATCTCTTTAACCTTATTCCTGTGTACAAAGCAGACTTCAGACTTCAGTTTGTGAGAAGGTTCACCAGCTTGCAGAACTTGCTTGATAATAATCCTATGCCTCACGCCAATTTCATCTTCATAGTCACCAATGCAATGGTTGCATCCAATTATACTCCAGCCTAACACAGATCTTTGTGCAAAGGGCTGATCTTCATTACATCTGAGAATATCTCTTGGCAGTAAGGCTTGAAGACAAGTTATACCCTATTAACAAACCTATTTCACAATTAAGTGCAGGAGTCATTTCATCTGCGAGATGTTCTAGATGAGGCCAGTTCTTTGCAGTTTCACAAGTGGGTATATGAGATCTATCTGCAGGTATATTTTCTCTAGTATAGGTCGTTGGAAGTTGGATTCTCACTTCAGACTTAACGCCTCTTACTTGTAATCCATTCAGTTTGTCACTGGACACAACCTTCGTCTTAGAAGTTATTGTAGAAATCTTGAGGTTGACTGGTTCCATTTTAGCCTCAAGTGTCTCAACTGTATCCTTTAAGATGAAAGTAGTGTCGCTTTGGGTATCAAGCAACGCATACACTAAAATCTCCTTCCTTGGTTCAGCTATAGTTGAAACATACACTGGAAAGATGGATGAAGTATAAGAGCTATTCCTTTTTTGAACCACTCTGTTTGAAGTCGCAGGCATAGACTCTTGAATCCTTTGTAATTCAGATGTTCAGTCTGTGGTGTCTTTATTTGCCCTTGGCTGATCTCGATCAAGTCTAACTCCTTGTCCTGATCCTTTATTCGCCCGATGCTGGTGCAAGCATGTTGGATGATACTTTTCACATTTTTCACATTCACTCCTAGAGGTGCATCCCTTAGAGTTATGACCAGCCTTAAGACAGCCAAAGCACAATTTCTCTGACTGTACAAATTGTAACCTTTCTTCGACTGGTCTTTCCATAATCTTTCTACACTTATGTAGAGTGTGGCCTTGTCTCTTACAAAAGACACACATGATGCTAGTCCTTTCACAGGAACTAGTAGGGAATGTTTTAGCACTTGAGTTGTGCATCTGTTGAAACTTAGAGTTATCTTGATCCCCTTGCTTGAATCTCTCTTTCTCTACTGGCTTTATGGCTTGCAATGAAGTAATAGGATTGCATGCGATTCTAGCTTCCTTATTGAGAAATTCAACTAAGTATTTGAAATTAGGGAATTCTTTGTATTCATCTTGGAACTTAGTAACGGCTCTGTTCCAACGAGAACTCAACCACTCTGGCAGTTTAGCTGATATCCATTGATTTTCAACACAGTCATTCAGAGCTTGTAAACCTTGAACATCAGGCATGGCTGATTCAACGCTGCTCAGGAAATCTACAAATTCTTGGAGGTCTTTGCTGTCTTTGGTAGCTATCTTGTGACATGACTGTATTTTATCACGGTATGACTTACCAACTACAAACGGATTGCCAAACCTATCTTCAAGCATGTTCCAGGCAGCCATGTAGCCGCTTCTGTTCCAGCCAGGAAGTATCCCTCAATAGCTTTTTTAGCCGGACCACTTACATACTTGTGTAGAAAGAAGAGCTTTTCATTGGCTGGCAAGTTCTTGCGATCAATTAATGTCTGAAAGGACAGCTTCCAATCATTATACTTCAGAGGATCTCCTGAAAAAACAGCAGGTTCAGGAATTGGAATTGGCTGTAATAGCTTCAGCGAGTACCTTCACAAGGTCATTAGATGCTTCGTTAGAAGCAACTAATCCATCTGACTGAGATACAGGAGCCTGAGTGACTGGAAACCTCTGAGGAGAATACAAGTGTTGATTTGGTTGAGACAAAGAAATAGGAAAGTTTGATTGAGAGAGATTGTCATCTTGTTTTTGTTGAAAAGGAGGAGCAGAACAATTTTTTTCCTTTATCATCTTCGATGCTTTCAGCTTAAACTTGTAGCCTTGCTTGTGCTGCGTTGTGTCTTTGTAGTTCTTCCAATCATTCTACTTCCTTTTTCTTCTCTTCCAATCTGAGTTTTCTGACATTACTTTCTGAAATAAATTGGGCCCTTTTTCTTGCATTTTCTGCTTCAATTTCCCTTTCTTGAGCTTCTCTCTCTGCTGTTAACTTTCTATCTTCTGCCTCAAGTTTCCTGTTTTCCTCTTCATATTGATGCTGTGTCTTCATTATTTTAATCACCTCTTGTGTTGCTGCTACTTCAGCTGCTGCTTCTTGTCTTTTCTGCAAGGAATCATGGGAAAACTGACTGGATTTCTTAGAAACTGACTTTGAATTACTGGAAGTTGCTGAGACGATGCTGGACACGGTAGCTTCAAACACTGAAACTGAATCAGGCCAGGGTATGTTCTCACAATCTCCATTAAGAAAGTGTTGAGCTTTTTTATTTGCAGTGCTGGTAATGGCAGTACAAGTGTCATTTTTCCATCTAATTTCTGGCTCAGGGCTTGTGAGGCTTCTTATTTCACCATAAATAAGGTCCACCTCAGATTGAATGGTATTAATGGTGCTCACAACATCA
This sequence comes from Enteromius anoplus, assembly GCA_032359395.1. Classification (NCBI taxonomy): domain Eukaryota; kingdom Metazoa; phylum Chordata; class Actinopteri; order Cypriniformes; family Cyprinidae; genus Enteromius; species Enteromius anoplus. Next base: position 6,651 of record JAUMHG010034637.1, read on the forward strand.
GAAATCAAATCTGCATCACCATTGTTCTTCATGGCTCTTTTTAAACCATTGATGTGATACTTCCATCTTTTATACTTCTGTTCAAAGCTTCCTTTCAGATTGTTCAATTTAGCATCTTGGCATGTTTTACCTTTTTCAGTAAGCATGCGTACACACTGGCTTCTTCTTACGTCCGTTTGCTGTGTATTATCTGCGCCCACCTGAGGTTGTGGAGCCACTTCAGCCTGCTCAGCTATGCCAGTTTGCAGTGGTGGGAGAGCTTGCTCTGCATTGACAACTTCTTGTGCTGTAGGATCTGCACAGATGGCTTCTTAAGTGGAAAGCAGTGTTTTCACTTTTATCTGACATGTTAATTCTGTGTTGCACTACAATGTGAAACTGAAGGACTGTCTGAAGTTTTAGTGTAAGCAGCTACACCAGCTAAACCTGTGATTCAACACTACGATTGTAAACTATAAAAACTGTAAAATAGTATGAATACACTTGTAGAATATAAATACTTCAAATTATAAAGCGTACAAAAAAAACAAAAACTAAAACACAGAAAATATCAACTTCAGTCTTTCTCAACAATATATATAAAACATATGTCCTAAGACAAGCAATTATAAAGTCCAGTTTATATTAGAATGAAGACGATGGATATATGAGCACAACCGAAGCTTCAACAACAGTTCACAAAACCTTGCGCTGCTTCCAAGACACCCACTTAAAGATGCTTGCTTTGTTCAGCCTTTACTTGCCCACTGCTGCTTCGGTCATTCAATAGTGGTCATTCTGAATGGTGTACTTCTCTTTTCCAACATCTCCTGCGTCTTGCGCGTCGACTTCCACATGCTGCCTTTAACAGTTACCATCCAATGCAAATTTGGCCTTCACCGACGCAGTAAGTGTTCTACTATGCCTCCCTTAGTCAAAACACCTTAAATCTTTCCATGATAACATCGTTTCATCTTCTTTTGGCAGACGATCAGACAAACAGGAGTGATATACAGAGGCAAGATGGGAATAAAATAAAACACAACCAAAAACCTTTAGAAACAATCAATCTTGTTTAATTAAACAATAATCCAGTATAGAAATCAGTAAAATAAACATTATATAAAATAACCAAAATATAAAATTATATAAATTAAACTATCCAAAGTTTTAGAGAAATAAGCACATAAGTACACAAGCGCCATCTAATGGAAATATACATATATTATATATATATCAACTGAGATGTCAAACAATAGAAATAGAAAACTTTGAAGCTGCAAATACACTTTATGCCTCTTGGATTGCCCTTGTGTTTGACGCCAGATCGGACTGCTTCATTGTTACTGACCAATTGCCTGAACAAGATAACCTGTCTCTGCCTTTCGTTTTTAATAAACTTCTGCAAATATATTCATATTCTGTGTCAGCTTCCTCGTTAGATTAACTAAATCTTTGGGGTCAAGTTGCATTTTTTTTAATGAGAGGCTTAATAACAGCCAGTTTGAAGGCTTTGGGGACATATCCCAATGACAGTGATGAATTAATAATAGACAAAAGAGGATCTATGACTTCTGGAAGCAGCTCTTTTAATAGTTTAGATGCAATAGGGCCTAACATACTGTAATGGACGCCCAGAGAGATTCGGATCCATCTGCAAAGCTTTAATAAATCCTTCAGTGATACAAGGAATACAATCCATGGAAAATCCAACAGAGCAGTCACAAAGCAGGCTAAAGTCAACAGGGCAGGCAGCAAGAATCATTAACCAGAATAACAGTCCGAGGTCATACACAAAGGGTTCAAACACGGGAGAAAACGCTCAGAATTATGTCCATGGGAACGATAAGACTTCGCAAATAAGTTCAGAAAGTCTGCGCCTTATAAAGGCTAGAAATCACTGAGAATATTGACAACACGCGGAACTGGCCGAGGTGCGTGGGTTAAAGGGTCCGGGCAGGAACTAGAATGCGGGCGAAGGTTCCCGCTGCGACCGTTCCCGCTGCGATCTGGTTGACCTGATATATATCTTCATCATCAGGTACCAGGGGAAGAGTCTCTGCTGGGCTGACCTTGTCCTGGTCCCCCTCTCCACCAGGGTCCGCAGCAGGCTTAAACAGGGAGACATGAAAGGAGGGTGAGGTATGGTAATGGGAAGGTAATTGTAAACGGAAGGAAGCAGGAGTGATTTGTTTGATAATTTTGAAGGGACCCACGTACCTTGGACTGAGTTTTCTGCAGGGAAGCAGGAGACGAAGATCTCGTGATGATAACCACACCCACTGGCCGACCTGGTACTGAGGAGCCTCCCTGCGGAGCGGATTAGCCTGGCGAGTAACCCGTTGAACAGCTCTCTGTAAGTTGGTATGGACGGCATCCCAGGTCGCTTCACTTCTTTGTAACCAATGCCTCCACTCCTCCAAGGCTGCTTTCATGGCGAGTAGTTCCCTGTCCCCAACATCGTAATTACGCTCTGCTGGACAGAGTTTTCTGGAGTATTATGCACAGGGGTATAATTTGGCTGGGTCCCCATGACGTTGTGAGAGAACAGCCCCTATGCCTGTGTTGGAGGCATCAACTTCCACTACGAATTGTTTGTCAGGGTCGGGGTGCCGCAGGTTGGGTGCGAACGTAAAACGGGATTTTAGATCCTGAAAGGCTTTCTCGCTGGAGGAGTTCCATGCCAATTTGCTGGTGCCCTTACGGGTGAGGGAGGTGAGCGGGGCGGTCACCTGGCTGAAACCACGGATGAACCTTCTATTGATTGTGGACGGGGCCATTGCAAAACAGCGGATACTTTGTTGTCCTCCATGGTTATACCCTCTGGCCTGATAATGTACCCCAAGAACGAGAAAGTGGAAAGGTGAAACTGACACTTGGGAAGCTTGGCATACAGTTGATGTTTAATGAGCCTTTGAAGTACAGCTCGGACGTGCTTGACGTGTTCCTGTAGGTTCCTGGAGTAGATGAGGATGTCATCGATGTATACTATAACATATTGATTCAGCATGTCCCGAAAAATGTCATTGATTAAGGCCTGGAATACAGAGGGGCTATGTACTATGTTCTATGTACTGTTGCATGCTCTGAGTTCAGGTTGTGAAAGGGTGTATAATCGGCCTATGGGTGGAGTGGCACCTGGCTGAAGATCGATTGCACAGTCCGAGGCGCGGTAAGGAGGCAGCTGGGTAGCTTTTACTTTGCTAAAGGCCAGGCTGAGATCCTGATAGTGTCCTGGTAGGTTCTCTAAAGTGATGAACTCAGAAGTATTCCTCTGCGGATAACTCAAGCAGTTCTGTTGACAGGCGGTGGACCACTGTGAAATTCCCTGATCTTTCCAGGAGATCTGAGGGTCGTGGAGAGCGTGCCAGGAATGGCCGAGTATGATGGCATGACTGGGTGACTGTGTGACAAGGAGCTGGATAGATTCTTGATGCAGGGAGCTGGTGATCAGAGTGAGGTGCTGGGTGGTGAAATGAATTCTCCCGGCCCCTAGTGGTTGTCCGGTTATCCATTTTAATGGCCATGTCCATATACTCCTCTAGATCCTTTACATCATTCCAGTGTGTTAGCTCAGCCTGAAGATCCATTCGTAGACCTCAACGATACATCACTCTCAGGGGCTTTCCCTCCCAGCCTGCCTGTGCTGCCAGGGTACGTAATGTCAGTGAGTAATCTGCGGCTGTAGAGGAACCTTGGCGGAGGTTAAGGAGTTCATCCTCTGCTTCCTTGCCATCCTCTGAGTGATCTAACACCTCCTTGAATTTCTTTAGAAAATGTTGATAAGTGGGGCAAGACATTTGTTGCCCTGTCCAGAGCGCTGTAGCCCATTTTAATGCGCTGCCCGACAGAAGGGAACACACTAGGGAGACTTTACAGTCATCAGTAGGAAAGTTTTGAGGTTGTGAGTTAATATAAATAGCGCATTGCATGAGAAATCCCTTGCACTCGCCTGCAGCACCGTCATACTTTCCCAGAAGTGACACACGAGGTGGAACGGGTTGACTCACCGGAGCCGCAGGAAGCGGTGTAATGGCACCCGCTGCGGGTGGATCTGTTGGGGCATACGAGCGGTTCACAGCTGCAGTTAGTTTCTGCATCGATCATACAAGATCCTCAGTTGTAGTTGTCAACTTATCGAGCTGATGGTGGTGTGCAGAGAGAACGCTGTCTGTGACACATAAATGTTGTTGGCTTAGATGATTTAACAAGTTTATACAATTCTTCCTCTCCTATGGTAGAGAATGAGTGGAATTTTTCCTCAGACAATCACAGAATCCAGACAATCAATCTCCAAAACTCTTATTTTTCAGGAAATAAAAATCGGCATATTTTTTTTGAGTTATTAAACACTGTATGGTGAAAGTTGGTATTATACCTTTTATTGCTATCATATGCTGTTGTGTACCAACATTGATAGAACATTTCCCCAAAATCATGTTTTATCGGAGATAGAAGATTTTGGGAGCAGGGAGATTATACACTGTCAACTTTTTGACAAGAGACAAGGCTTCACCAGCTAATCAAAGCTAATGATTGTAGTTATATCCATCTTCCTAAACTCTATTTTAAATGTTAAGGGTATGAGTGATGCGATACCAAAATAAAACAACAAGAGGCTGTCTAATAGGCAGACATTAATCTGCACGCAAAGAAAGTCCATGGCTGACTATTAAAATAGTTCAGTTATTTGTGTGTAATGGCAGAATTATTATATTTCGTTTAGTTTTTTTATTTCGTTAATTTAGAAAAAAGTTAGGAATATTTCTTTTTTGTAAGTTAAATATAAGTTTTTGTTTGTTAAAGTAGGCTAACGACCAAGCAGCCATCAGCAGACAGTGAGCTGATCATTAACTATGTTTGATCACTTTAGCCTTATCAAACCATCACCACTTGTCTAAAATAAAACGTCTCAAGGTTATGAATATAACCCTGTTCCCTAAAGGAACGAGACGCTGCGTCTAGTACGATGCTTTGGGAATGCCCTCCAGCGTGACCGCTCTGAAATGTGTGTAAAACCAGCCAATCGTGAATTGGGACGTCAACAGCGGGTCACGTCACCGGCCAGGAAGTATAAAAAGCACATGGAATCAGCTGGCCGACAGCACCTGTCATTCAGTGAAGCGCCGGCAGGGGATGCTGAAAGTGTGGCTACGAGACGCAGCGTCTCGTTC
>JAUMHG010034638.1:0-11802 GCA_032359395.1 Enteromius anoplus
TCAATGTTGTCATTCATCTCAATTCACGAGAATACTTTAATTACAAACGCTGAGCACCACTCAAAACATAATCACCATGCTAAATATTCTCAAACTGAACTGCATTGAACCCTTATTATACCTTTAGATAAACAACAGATGTGGGTGGCATGTATTCTATGTAGTAAGTATAAAACTATGCATTAATGTGAAAAAATGCCAGATTGTACACATCCATCAACAGTTATATTACAACCGAGGGGATGGAATGTTTTTGTCCGCCTTCTTGTGACCTATGGAAAGCCCTGACCCGTTTTTACTGGATGCTGGGCCATATAGCATTGGCCATCCGAGAGCAAGTAAAGTTGAATTTGAATCGTTTCCAGAGAGAATATATGATAAATGAGTGCTGAAAACATCAGTTCTAGTCATCTTAAACAAATGCCCCTGACAACACAGGTTCAGCTCACAAAGTCAAAGATGGTGTTTGCTTTTCCACATGCCAAATGTCTTTTAAGATGTTGTTAATGAACCAAATGTTACATTGAAAAGATAAACAGGAAATCTCTCTTTTTTTCTTTCAGAAAAAAAAAAACTTCAGTTTGAAATACAGCTTTGCAGTGCTTGTTGAACAATGAAGCGGCTTCATTTATAACATTTGTATTAAAGTTTTAGCAGAAACAGTGTGGATTAAGTTGCATGCCAAACTTCAACACCACTAATAACTAAGGAGCTTTATTGTAAAATATTGCACAAGACAAACCACATCACAGCTTAATAGCATAAAATGCTTTAAATCTGAAGGGTTTTTAAATAGACATTTCACAAAATATGTTTTTAAATGTGGCTTAATATTTTAAATACTTTCTGGGTTCACAGAAAAATGTATTCATAATGTAGCACAGATAGCATTAATTCTCAGCTTTTTTGACTTTGCATAAATGCCATAAAATTCTTAAAATGCAATTCATCATATGGATTTGTCTTCTAGGCAAATATTTCATTATCTGTCAGCGTTTAATGTGTGCTTAAAATCTTATTGACATTCTGTTTTGAAAGTTAAGGGTGTCCACAGTTTTTCTTTTCAAGTTGTGCCTGTGGACATTTATTTTAGTCCTGCACATGATGGATTAAAGATCATTTTTTTAGCAATAAATTATCTCTGTTGTCATTTTGATAGGACCAGAGGGCATATGCATTACACATCTTTTTCTGTTCTATGACAGCTCTGTTCAAACACAAGCGCAGAAGATGAAAGACCCTGGCAAGGTGGGCTTTCTTTGCCCTCTCGGATATGAAATCATTTCCCTGGGGAGATCCGTGTGGCGCTGTGGTTAAATGAACAGCTTTTTAGGGAGTAGATCCATTCAGGATGAGGAAACAGAAATTAGCATGTTAGTGTTAGTTCTTGGTGTATAGTATCTTTTAACAACAAAAAAAGAGGAATCACAATAAGTCTAAGTATAATGTATAATAGTATAATGACTGATATTTTTCATTCTTTAAGCTTCTCATGCTTGTATGTCTCCTCAGTAGTTTCACAAGAAATATCACACATTAATTTTGTAATATGAGCTCAAATTCTTTTAAGACAAAAGTATCCATGCTATGTTATTAACATTAATATATCTATATTTCTATTATCTGTCAACAATACATTTTCCCCTTTTAGGATACACTGCAGTTCAAAGGTTTGAGGTCAGTAATATTTATTTATTTATTAAAGAAGTTAATAGATTTATTAAATGAGGATGCATGATTGTCATTGGTCAAAAGTGACAGTACATGTGTTTATAATGTTACAAATTATATAATAAACTCTTAAACTTGAACTCTTTGTTAAATTACTGTTTTACTCTATTTTTTTGAATACTAAAACATATTTCATCTTTCTGACAACAGGCTTTGAACATTTGTGTATGGGCTCAAAAATGTCTTTTTTTACATAAAAATTATCTATGAATAATCTGAATAAACATGAATAAACAGGGCTCACTCAGGGCGGGTCTGAGGTCCAGTCTGTGTGAAACGCTGCTGTCAATCAACAATTGCGGCAGGGGCCTCCAAAAGTGTGACGTCACACGGTCAGATGGCTAGATTTGAGAAAATAGAGTGGTTGTGTACACGAACTGCCAACATACATTTTATTTCAGACAACTTGTAAAAGTGCATCTGGCATTATATGACTCCTTTAAACTAAGTAACAAAAAATTTAAATACATTTGAATTGTTTTAAAGATCTATCGCTATACTTTAAGTGTACTATTATACTGTAAGTTAAGTAATAGCAAACTCCGAGCAGTTAATTTTTCCTTTGGTAAGATAGAGCGTTTCATTGTAAAAACAAACATGGATTTATTTCTCCTTGTAAGATATATTCCTACATTAAATTCTGTAACGCAAATCTGTCAGGCATTACCAAGAAACCATCACAGCATTTGAGAGCGAGATGGATCGGGTGATAATACTGAATTGGCAAGACAAACAGCCTCATTCAAGTCCTCTACCATACAGTATGAAGCTCTAGAACCAGCGTTCTACCTATCAACAAACCTGTTTTTTCCCCCACAGTTGTTCCCTGATTGATCACGCATATCCGTTTCGCCTAGTGTGCCGGCCAGTGTTTATAGTTACTGGAGTGTGTTGGGTAAATACTGAGATTAACATGAAGGATCGATCCATTTTACATCAGCACCGAACTTTTGGAAACCCACCGTGTTTCCTTCATAAGCTCTAATCCTGCCATGGAGATTTCTCAGCTGTTCCTTTCACTTGTAGAAATACATTCCCAGGCTTCTTTGCTTCATAAGATGGGCAGGCGATGTCAGAGCGGACGCACGCGTAGAAACGGACACTGAGTCACATAAACACTCATACACAGACCCAGTTCAGTCAACATCAAGCCGTGTCAGTTTGACACACACGATCCAGGCTCAATGTAAATACGCTATGATCTGTCCTCTGATTTATTTACTACTGACATGCTTTTCCACACACTCATTTATAGACTGTCAAGGGTGTACGCTGGGAAGTGGTGTAACTGTGGAAAAAGACAAATCTATGCATTTGTATTGGATGATTTAGGAAACAGTTCGGCGTAGTCGTCATATATCAACATGTATCCTTCTTGATTGAGAGAAAAAAATGAAAATTCTGTCAGCATTTCCTCACTTTCATGTCGTTCCAAACCTGTATGATTTTCTTTCTTTTATGGAAAACAAAATGATAAATTATGTGGCATGTTTTGTGATATAAGAAAGTCCTTTTATGTTTGATTGAAGAAAAAGGTAACAACTTAAGGTTGAGTAAATAATGGCATGAGTTGAACTATTCCTTTAATGACAGAAAGCGACAGTGTGTTAAAATTTTTTGCAAGTTTGAGTCAGATTCTTGCATTTTCATCATCCGTACTATTTTAGTGCTACCCTAGCTTTAGCTGATTTCATGCGACTTTAGTGCAGGTACAATTTTACAGCCCTGAGGTTCCAGTGATACTTGAGCTGCTTTTTTATTGTTTTTATCTAGACCACAATCTTAGCCATTTTTAAAGTGTTTTATGAATATCTTTGAGCAATTCATAAAACCATACAGTGGACCCAAAAACGACACACTTTAAAAATGTATGAATGTCAATCCACTCTGGAGAAATGAAATGGAGACGATAATAAGGGAAACAATAAGAAAAAGAAAAATAAATCACATAGAGATGTTTTAAGGGTAAAAATTATACTGTATACAGTACCATTGAAAAGTTTGTCGTCAGTAAGATTGCATAATTTTCCATTGTTTAAAAAGAAGTCTCTTATGCTCACAAAGGCATCTACGTGATGAAAAATACAGTAAATTGTTAAAAAATAATTATGTTTCTATGTTAATGCATTTTAAAATGTCATTTTTTTCTGAGATTGCAATTCTAGCCGTTGTTACTCCAGTCTTTAGCAGGATCCATCAGAAATCATTATAATATCCTGATTTAATGTTCAAGAAACACTTCTTAAAATTGTTAAGATTTTGCTGCTTTTACATTCCTTACTGATTAGAAAGTTCGAAAGAACAGTACTTATTTTAAAATATAAATCTTTTGCAACCTTATAAATGACTTTGTCACTTTTGATCAAATGCAATGCGTCTTTGCTAAATGAAATTATTAATTTCTTTCAAATGTTAGTTGGTTCAGTGTTAGTTCTGTGAGGGATTATTTGCAGATGTCGTTTGGTTTTATATTTTCTAATGCAATACCATTCCAATGAACATGTCCAAATGTATTTCATTGTTATCATACATAACCATTCATTCTATAGGCATTTCTATACAAGCAGAACATCAGCCATGTCCTATGTGACAGACCATGCCCCTTCTAAACATATGCAGCACAGATGTGTGGTTTCACATGTTTAAGCCACAGACACACAACCTGATGTGTCTTTAATTTCTTCTATAATTACAAGTGTCTGCCTTTCACCCGAGAACTCCAGAATGAATAAAGTATTCACATATGAACACCGAATACATGCGGCATGCCAGTCAGTTGGTTTCAGTGATGCTGGTCGAAAACTCTTAAGCTTCACACATCCCACCAACCTGACATCTAACAGAGAGCTCACCCTGAAGCTGTTTTTAATGGATCAAATTGATACATTGTGTATTTGTTGGGTTTCTATGTAATGTCTGTCTGACAAAGAAGATAAAGCATGTTTGGGTAATTTTCTCTTTGCTGGTCTCTTATCTCTGTCTCATTCATTAAAGTGGAAATCATGATGGATTAAATTTAGTCTGAGAAGGCTCAATGACCACAATTACACTGTAATTTATTTTTTTCTGAACGTGAGAGTGAGTAAGTAACTCGAGTGTAAAAAGGCAACAAAGGGAAAGTGCAAATGTTTTTCCATATTTTTACCCCTCTAGTCAACACAGCTTTCATACTAGTTAGATTGTCCTGATGACAGACACGCAAGCAAGCTCCAATGAGGGAAATTTGAGCCGACATCATGGAAGTTCATAATTCGCCATCTGCACGGTAAGGCTTTTGTGTTCATTTGCATATTTTGACATGGTGAAAGATGAGCCAACGAAGCTTTGGGTTGCAAATTTGGTGAGGTTTTAGAAAAGACAGACTGCATTGTTTGTGGTTTAAGTGGAGTTAAGTTAGCTTTAGCTGATTACAGCATGGACGCCATGCCACTTATTTGAAGTCATGTAATGTTATCCTTATGGAGTCTTTCATGATTGAAAACACAGTCTGAGTCTTTTGACAGATCCTGCAGAACCCAGTCTACTTTGTGCAGTGACCCCAAAAAAGTTGGACATTACCAGCAAAATGAATGTATATCTGTGTTTGTGCATTAATCAAAGTTAAAAACTCACCAAGTGTCATTTAGTTTTTCCAGAAGTAAACCATTCGACTCCAGTCCATCAGCTAACATCTTGTAAAGTGATATTATGGATAGTGGAATCATACTTTAGCTAGAAACAACAAGTTGATGATAAAAATGTAGTTAGAGATCTTTACTTTACAAGACATTCACTGATGGACTGGATTTGTGTGGATTACTTGTGGATTATTGTGATGTCTTTGTCAGCTGTTTGAAGTCTCATTCTGTTCTGATGAAGAAATAAATTCATCTACATTTTAAATGACCTGAAATTTGTAGCATTTTTTCAAATTTGAGTGAGCTATTACTTTAACTGAGCAATAATACATTGATTGTATATTGTCTAAACATGGTTATAAATAGTTGAATGAGTGAGAGAATGAATTGTATTTTGAACAAAACATTGGAGTGAATGATTCAGTCACTTGCTTATGAATACAATCACTTTTTTTCCTGACTGAATTAGCTTTTTTAATCTCTTAAATGATTTTTTTTATGAACTCTCTCCTAAAATATTGCTTGTCTTATTCCTAAATGAATCCATATTTTAAGCAAATTGTTTGAATGAATGATTTATTGACTTACTCGCTTATAAACCCAGTCACTTGTCGCATAACAATATGACCTGCAGAAAAAGTCTACCAGGGGCCTGTTCCATAAAACAAGTTTACCAAATAAGCCAGGTTTATTTCAGTTAGTCTGACTCACTGTCATTTGATTTGGTTTAAAATAAGTCAGATTAATTGAAACGAGCCTGGCTTATTTGGTAAACTTGTTTTATGGAACAGGCCCCTGGTCTCATGGCATAAATGTACCTTTATATACTTTTTAGCGAGACACAAAATAGGTACCAACAAGTACATATCACTGGAGTTTTCAAAAGAAATTAACACTAGAGGCAGTAAAACTCAGACACCTTTTATTTCCTTTCACAAATTTACAGAGTAATTTTCACAAAGTTACTTGAGGAATATCATGTTATCACTTCAAAACAATATTAATATGCTGGGATATTTGAAAACAGATGTATTTGATCGTTAGCATCATACATATCCAGTAGTGATGCGCGGGTCGGGTATTTTTCCAGCCCGCAGGTCCCGCTTTTATAAAATTATTTGGCCCTTTCCAGCCCGCCCTGCACTACTGTATCTATTTTTACAACCCGTCCCACATCCCACGATCATTAAATAGACATACTAGGCATTGTAATTTAAATGAACTGCCTTTATTTCAGCCTGAAAGTGCTTGGAAACATCGTCCCGTAAACTGCCAACAACATTTGATTATGAATATGAATGATAAATCAGGTCATATTAATAACAAGGTAATGACACACATATTAAACATTTGCAAAGCAGCGTTTCTAATCTAGGCTAAACAATTTATGTATAGGGCATGCCTACAGTTTACAGCCTACGCTAAATAACCACTGACATTTTTTTTTTTTTCATTTTCAAAAAAGTGCATGGAAGTATATATTTTTTTGAGACCAGGTTGAAAAAAGTAATGATAACAGCTGTTGTAGAAAGCAAATAGATAAATCGGTGTGTTATAAAACAGTGGGTTAAAGAATTGTTGCCCTGTAAATATGAAAGTACTAAAGAATTTCTCGGCTTTTACCACAACAGGGCTGCCATTGACTTGTTGTCACCCTAGAGGTGCAGTATGAGAAATTTAACACTAACTACCTATTGACGTAACAAGAGTCTTGTGTTGTTTTATTACGATGATACAAGAAGGTTGCCATAGTGTTAAAATGATATGACCACAGAGTTACTCAAAACACATGGCAAGGAAACCACAGTGTTACAGTAGAGGTTAGACATGGCTATGACAGAGCTGAAAAGAATGAAACAGATATGTGCTCCTCTGTTACATCTGATTTTCTGCAGATGTGCAGTACATCACTGCCAGAGATGACACATTTTACTTTTGTAATCGGTTAGTATTACAATAATGCACAGTAAGTTAGCGATAAGTAGAAAAACAGTTGTCTTGATGATACCACATTGTTGTCAAAGTCACTTAGACCTTTTTCAAAATGTTTCTCAGATATGTAATCCGTTATAATAATTTCGTACCTAAAATTATCTGAAATTCTGACACATAAAGAGTCTAAATTTAGGGCTTCTAGCTAAGAAAGCTTTGAAATTCTCCTCACAAGGGATGATTTATCATTTGTAGTGATGCATGGAGCTCTATGGTTGTATTTTAGAGCTGAGCTCATCTAACCAGGCCCTCTGGCCCTTAGTAAATTATGAAAAAAGTGGTGACGATAATTCACAGGGTTTTACGTAAAGATTATTCTTCTTGAATTGTACTTTTCCTTTGGCCTTTTAAAACACTTTGGGTGAAAAATAGGGTAGTTCTGGATATCCGTTTGCTATGAATTATAATTTGGGACACCTTTTTTATTAAAGTGAAAATGAAAAAGGGATGTACAAAAACTTGTTTACATCCTTACCTCGAGGTCATTTATGATTCACACTAGAAACGTATTCTTAGTGCTGAAATTGCCTGTATTACCTTTTAGAGCTGCATTTCGCTACAATAACCATAGCAAGATTACTGACTATGTGAAAGCCACATAATGCCTGTTATTTTATTCTTTTAATGGTGGAGGATCTCTGTTCTGTCTGAATGACGTCTGTAACTACCAACACAAAAATATGTGACATGAAAGAAGAGATTAACACAAATGTGCTGTTCTTTATGAGCTGTATAGCCAGCATTTTAGCACAGATTAATGTAGAAAAACATTGAAGCTAAATTCTGAGGCAAAATTCTGATCTATTTACTTATCCAAGAATAGAGAGAGAGAGAGAGAGAGAGAGAGAGCGCAGAAATTTGTCACTTTTAAGGATAAAAATGTAGATTTGTTAAAGTTTCTCCAAGTTTTGTGACATCTAGAGATCATTTGAAAATGATTGTTGCAGTTTCTAATATAGCTGAAAAAGGCCCTACTTCTTAAAATTATTATGCAATATTGTACTAATTTGCTTTTTTCTGCATGTATTATTAAAATATTTTTTTGTTAAAACATGCTTACTCACAGACATTACATCATCATAGGATAAAATAGGTAAATAAATAAATTAAGAAATAATTTCTGATTTATGTTCTTTATGAGTTTACACCATGGGGGGAAAATGTAATTGTGACTTCATATTTTACAATATGAATAGTTTACTTTTTTCCCCTCTACAAGAAAAAAAGTCTAAATTGTGAGATTTGAGCAGATTTGCAGAAATAAAAAAACTGAATTGCAAAATAAAAATTTGCAATATATATTATATTTATCCTATGGCAGAAACATTAGTTAAGTTAAATATATGAGCTTGGGTTTATTGGGTTTGTGTTTAACAGTGATAAGACCTTGTATTTGAGATTTAATAAAGGTTTTTAAAAAAAGTAACTTTCTATGATAGCAGACTTGGTGAAACAGAACTGTGCACCTTCAGCCAAATCTTGCAATATTTTTCCATTGAGCAAGAAAAATGTTATTAATTGAACATTATAATTACTTTATGTATTGCTTAATTTATTTACGTCCTTAACTTGTCATACAGTTCAAAAGGTTTGTTGCACAATGAAGTTTTCTGAGTATGTTTTTGGCACCGCAGCAGATCTAATTTTGCACGTTTCTTTGGGAAAGGCTCAGATGTATTGATTGGTGATGGCAGTGTGCTGGAGTTAATTATATGTAATGTCCCCTGACAGTTCTCTGGGCTAGAGTGCAGAGCCTGCTCTGTATCTACAGACTCCCAAACGTGTCGTGATTTAGCAGCTTTTTCTGCTCTTTTTAATCCCTTCTGCCAAATTTTAGACCTCTGAGAAATTCTATTTCATGAAGAAAGGAGGGTTTTCCGTGTCTCTGTACATGCTTCATAAACACTTACTACCTGAGCTTTGGGTTTGCTCAGTCCTGCTGGGAGAAAATCATGACTCCCTTGGCTTATTAATGATGATCGTATATTCTCAATTCACCCTGTGAGAGGACAGGTGCTCGGCTTAAATGGAGTGAAAGGAACATTTTGGCAACATAATAGTGAACTGCTCTAAATCAGAAAACAGCCGCATATCTCTTGGGTTTTCTTTTTTAAGAGCTCTTATCAGCTGTGGAGTGCATGTTTTGAAATCATATGATTGTATGCAGGGTGTGTGGCTTTTGCTGTTTTTTATGAAACTTAGATTTTTGATTTTTTAAGAAAGCTGTGTTTTTTTTCCTCTTTATCTTCAACTGCATTTATTTAATAAAGAAATAAGTAGAAGCGGTAATATTGTGAAATAATTTAGACTTTTCAAAAGCATTTTTTAATGGAAAAATTAGTCTTCTATATAATTTTGACTTTTAAAATTCATAATCTCATAATTTGATTCAGTACGTCATAATTCTGACTTTATGAGATATATTACAAATCATTATTTCGACTTTGTTTGTAAAAATGTTGACTTTTTACCCTTATAATATTGATTCAGTATATCATAATTTTGACTCTTTATCTCATAATTTCAACTAAGTCATAATTTTCAACTTTGCAAGTCGTCATTTTGACTTTTTAACCTATGATTTTGACTGTTAAAGTCACAATTTTAACTTTTTATCTCATCATTTGGACTTTCAGAGTCAAAATCTACACTTACTTAAGTCATCATCATAGCTTTTTATCTCAAATTTCTAACTTTATACGTCATCATTTCAACTTTTCATCTTATAATTGCAACTTTTAATGTCACGTTTGAAGTCATACTTTTTTCTTATGTGGCAGAAATGGGCTTCCACAGAATTTTCAGCATCCATTACTCAATTTATTTTAAATATATATTTGAAAAGATACCACGTTTGGGGAAAAACTATGATTTCTCATAACTGCCAAAAATGTAGCTTTGTCATCAAAATAGCAGTATTAAATTGTAACAATGTGACATTAATTTCTAGTATTTGATGAGGATATAAGACATTTTTCAAGTTGAATCACATGAAAAATGCATGTTTTATATAAACTGCAAACATACAAACTCACATAAGTACTGAATGTCTATTTGATAATTGTCTGCAATGCAAGTTCTCATTGATTGATAAAGCATTGTGCATTAGACACACATTTAAACTCCCAAACTCTCTTTGTGACCTCTATAAATGATTTATGATGTGATTTATTATATCTCTTCCACCGATAAAGCCTACTACAGGTTGTTTGCATGCAGAAGCGTGTATCCTAAAGGTGATAAGGATAGCTAATCTTTTTTCTTTGCAGAGGTTCATCATTCCCACAAGCCTGTACTTATTAGCGATGCACAGTTCCATCAGAAACAACCTTCAAATGGAGCAATATCCTGTGCTGGCTAATTATCAAATTTCAGATCTTAATAGATCTTTTGTGAAGGTAAGAGCAAAATCAATCACAAATGTAGCCTGAGAGCATCCACTTTCAGAGGACCAATTTGTCCACCATTTCACATCAATCGCTATCTCACGGCCTCGTGTAAATTGAAAGCAGAGTAAAGCGAGTGAGCGAGGATGGATCTGGTCGCTCTAGTGCCTGTCTTCCTCGAAAATATAACCCGGGGGTGAGAATGAATCAGGCTGAGGGCCCATTTTCCACGCAATGGCTTGCTATTGTCAGGCTGCACATAGAACTTTGCTTTAATTCTTTCTATCATCACGTACATTTATCATCGGCCTGAATTACCCAGGGTTGCTGGCTAATGCAGTTTTGAGAGGAGGGTCCCACTCACACAGATGTGAACGGATGTATTTGAGATTTGCTTGGGCCCCAGGTGCATTCATTTTACACGCACACACGTTCTGTTTCCCAGCAGATATTCTGAATGGATACTTACACTGATCTCCCCCTGAAGATGTGAACAATTGGTCATTTAATGGCAGAAGGAATACCATTTAAGCTTGCATAGCTACCTCCCCAATGTTTTGGTCAAATTCATTCATCATTTTGTCTAAAGGTGGTCTATAGTACCCAGAGAAAGCATATATCTGGAAGCTTTTACATTCATCTCGATGACAGTTGCTCAGCAGGTGCAGGATTTCCTAAACGTATGTATTTGTATTTATTACAAATGGATTACATTATATCTAAAAATGTATTAAATATGTAAATGATACATACATGTTAAAAATTTTACAAAATGTGAATTTGTGTTATGCTTTTAAGAAGCCCAATTTTTTTTGCTTTATTTCTTTATTTATATATTTATTATTATTATTATTTACAATTGTGTTTTTAAAAAAAGGACACATTAAACTGATCAAAGTGACTGTAAAGACATTTACAATTTTATAATGGGTAAATAAATGAAAATAAAAATGTTTTGAACATTTGATTAGTTAAAATATTTTTTTAATAATTTATCATGGTTTTTGTTTTTATTATAATCTGTATACAAACAATATATATATATATATATATATATATATATATATATAGATATA
>JAUMHG010034639.1:0-11799 GCA_032359395.1 Enteromius anoplus
ATAATTGCAATTAATCATAATTAATAGTAATTATTTATATCAATATCTATATTCCCTTATTGAGCATTAAAATATGTGACAATCTGATGAAACAACTCATCAAACGTAAAGGTTATGAATATAACCCCGGTTCTTTGAGGGAATGACACTGCGTCCGGAGACGCTATGGGGAACGCCTTTATGCGTGACGGCTCTGAATCTGCTATACCAACGTCCAATTAATTGGCGTGACATCATGGGCGGTGACGCCAGCCCAAGAAGTATATAAGGCACATGGTGCCTGCCCGCGCAAGCTTTCGACTGCCATGAAGAACTGCGCTGGCAGGGGGCGTAGGATGTATGCCACGAGACGCAGTGTCATTCCCTCAAAGAACCGGGGGCTAATATATTCATAACCTTTACGTTACCTCTGTGGAGTGAGCTCTGACTCCCATCAACGAGGGGAGATCAGAAGAAAATACCAGATATTGATTGTCTTGACAATGCAGGGACTAATAGTTTGCTAATAGCAGGCTGACCCCTTTAGGTGGACTGACACACACTAGTAGCTGGTCAGACTTTCTCCACAAGGCTTCCCTGTGCAGGTACGTGTCCAGTGCTTGAACAGGACACATACGATTAACTTCTACTGGTCAAGATCCCCGAAGGGAGGTGGATGAAACGCCTGTAGCTTGATCAGGTGAGGTGTAGCGGTAGTAAGGACCTTTGAGTGTAACCCGCTCGAGGGTATAGGAAAGCTTTCACCAGTCCGGGCGCAAAGTCTAAACAGGCAGGCGCTACTGAAAGGGCCTGAAGGTCACCTACTCGCTTGAGAGAAGAGACAAGAACGTAGTCTTGAGAGTAAGGGCTCAAAAGATGGTTTTTCACACAGAGCCTCTAGCACCTTACAGCCAGGTCCCACATAGGGAAGTGAGAGCATACTGGTGGTCTCAACCTCAATGCACCATGGAGTAATTGCATCAGGGGGTATCTACCAACTGTCCTTCCATCGAACGTTCAGTTCTAAGCCGATATAGCCCCTACATGCACCTTCAAGGTGGAGTTGGATACTATCGCAGAACTGGGCAGTCGACAGGGTTCTGCTGGCGAATTCTGTGCCATGAAGTGGAGGCCACTTCAGGTAGTACACTTTCCTCGTTGAGCGAGCGCATTGCCCCCCTGCCTGTGAGAGGAGATCTTGCTGACGGGAAAATATAATCCGTCTAAGAGATCTATCAGGCTCGAGAATCCTACTCGTGAAGCGTATCGTCCCCGGGCCTCGGCTCTTGCCTCAACAAGACATCTGTCTATCCCTGACTCCACAGGAGGATCTGACATGCCAGTTCGTACAGTAGCTAAATCCGCAGAACCCCCTGGTGAATGATATAAGACCACCACTATGTTGTCGGTGCATACTAACACATGGTGATCGTTCGGTGTGGAAAGGTGTTTACCATTGAACCACGGCAAACCTCTCCAGGCAATTGCAGTGCCACGTGAGATGGCGACCAGTCCACAGACCACGGGCTGAGCGGCCACTCGAGGTTGCTCTTAAACCGGTGAGCACATACTTTCTCCAATTTAGCTGGAGTCTGGGAGCTCGTAAAACCGGGCCCTGTTTAGAAGCCAGGGGTTTCTCATTCAAGGCTCAAACACCTAGTCGGGAGACTTTGATTATTCAACCTGGATACATTTCCAGGGAAACCTCCTTGGTCTTGAGCCACTACTGCAGGGGTCTTTATTAAAGCAGGCTGACAATATCAAGACTTACCTCAGAACCCAGTCTCTGAGACTGTATGACAGTGAGTGACCGGCCTTCTCTCACACTCTTGACTGATTCAAGAATCGAAGCTACTCAAGCAGGGAGCATCTGCACCTGGTCGAATCTCGTACCACGCCTAAATAAGTGGTCTTCTGACTGGAGAGAGCACATTTTTCTTGGCGTTCAGTCTGATTCCTAGACGCTTTACGTGAGGGAGGAGGACTAACCTAACCTAACCTTTGCCTCTTTTTCTCTTTATAAGAAGGGTATTTACTTCTTGTTCCATAACCAGAACCTGCTCTGGGCTCACCACGGTGAGCGTAACACCGCCGAAAGGTGGCGGAGGGGGATCAGAACTGAATTCGATAACCACCCTCTATTATTTGCAGGACCCACTGAGATACATTCGGAAAAGCTTTCCAAGCTGCTAACTGTCTACTATGGGAACGAGTCATTTGAGAATGGTTTCTGGTTTTATCGATGATGACAGCTCGATGCCTACTGATGACTCGCCACCAGGGAGAGCTCGATCTAACCGTCTTATGGACCCCCTCAGGGGGGGACGCACAGCTCAGCCCTACAGCGACGTTTTGGCTGGGCTGAGCACTGTGTCGAGGGCACTGGGGAGAGCACAATGGTCGGCTCTCTAACTCAGAGGGGCCTGCCCTCAGTCCTGAGCCCCAGGATGTCAAGACTTCTTCTGCTGGGACCTTCTACACACAATTGTATTTTTCTAGGGTCTGTCTTAGCCTGGAGGTCCTAGCAGTAGAGTATCACTTCAAGCTGCTACTCCGCTGCGGAGAAGCGTGTGAGGCAGTGCTCTGATTTGAGCCTCGGGGTGTGAGGAGCTGGTGCTCCGCCCAGCAACCCCCGTTTCTAGAAAGCGGCGAGGGAGGAACCGCTGAAACGTTGCCTCTATGAAAGCGGGATCGAACGCAGGGAGAGTTCCTGTTTTTCTTGAGGGAACGAAATACTGCGTCTTGAAGAGCTTCACAGGATCGGAGCAGCTTACTAAGCGGCAGCAGTGAAGCAGCTCATATTATATGCCAATGCGGTTGCTGCATGCTCCGATCTTAGGCAGGCTACACGTGTTTGTCTCAACACCTGTGAAGATCTCTTGCAGGGAAACACACACTACTTTTTTTAATACAAAAAGGCTGTAGCCTGCCTGCCCTTGCTTGTCTTGCTCATGTCTTTATTTTAAAGAGAGCTTTGTGGAGTAGATCAAAAAGAGAGGATCGTTTTCGTTCACACAATCACTCAATCTTTTTAAAACTATTTTCACACGCACACTTGATGGAGGGGGAAATAGGATCTTTTCTCTCTAACAGAAAAGAGGAGATCAAAGTGAGGATCGTTTTGTTTTTGTTTCACACAATCACTCGATCTTTTTGAACTATTCTCATGCACACAGTCAAGGGCTAGGGGAATAGGATATTTTTCACTCTTTCACTCACACGCAGACAAATAGTTAGCACGAAGGCACAGAGAGTGCATTCTGAACAGCAGAAAGCTAGCGCGGGCAGGCACCATGTGTCTTATATACTTCCTGGTCTGACGTCAAGCCCATTCATTGGACGTTGGTAAAGCAGATTCAGAGCCGTCATGCATGAAGTCATTCCCCATAGCGTCTCCGGACGCAGTGGAGTTCCCGGAAAATAACAGGATCAGCAGCTTCACTTACAGTATTACTAGCCAGACGGACTTAATTTCTGACACACATCTACAGAAGTTCTTATTGACAAATAAAACAAGTTTAGATGTTGATGTCTTAAAAATGTATGATGTCACCATCATGGAGTTCAGTGTTTGCTTTAGTTGGACTCTTGAGCTTTTATTGTATTGCTTCTTTGCAGCATTTGCAAATGTTTTCAAAAACATTTCTGCTTTGATTTAAAAAAAAGCTTAATTTGTCTGTTTTGATAACGACTGTGTTGAAGACGTTTTGAAAACTGCCTGTTATGTTGTTTCGCATTTAGATTTGAAGTGTTAACTGAGAAAAAAGTAATAAAGAAAATGTATAAAAAATAATTACACTGTTTCAGTGAAGCATGTGTGACTGTCTAAAACTTTGTCAAATTTTGATGCATCACACTAAGACATCAGCACTCATCATACAAACAACAACTCTGACAATCAAAAAAATAATAATATATAAAAAAAAAAAAAAACATGAATGTAATTTGAATGCTATCTTGTAGCAAATTACTATTGTTATGTTTCATATGCTGAATGATGATGTCTGTGGTAATGAACAGTGAAAAGTGAAATTTCCTCTTCAGGAACTCAAGCCGCGTTGACAAGACGATATGGTAATGACTTCAGCGTGACGGTTTTGAATCTATTGTAAAACCAGCCAATTAATTGTTGGGACGTCGTAGGGGGTGACGTTACTGGCCAAGAGACCCTGCGTAGGAAGTTCAATCTGCTAGCTCTGCCAGTGCTCTAGGGTGCAGCAGTCTACAGCGAGCACTGCTTTCAGTCCTTTCCACCCAGAAATGTAGCAGAGCTGAGAGGCCCGTCACTTCCTAGGGAGGTTTCTAGAGCAGCTAGATCGGCCATCCCCTGCCGTTTCTCTGCTTCAGGGCGCCATGCTAGCAGCTCTTAGTATACCAGAGATCAGTCTCTAGAGACTCATTCCCCGAAAAGACTATTTAGCTATGATCTACTGCCAAATGGGACTCATTGGGTCCTGCACACTGTAGACAGAGTGGGCCTAAGCAGGCTCTGGTTATGAAACTGGAAGTAGATACTCTGCTAAGGAAGGAGGCCATCAAGAAGGATGGGAGGGGCTAAGGCCCATTTTAGATCTCAGGCTACTGAACTGCTCAGTGATGAAGCTGAAGTTCAGGATGCTCACTGTCAAGCAGGTCATTTCACAAATCAGGTACCAATATTGGTCTTCCTTTTGGCCATGCACTCTCACCCCGCACACTTACGAAGGATGTAAATGCTTCGCTGGCTCCGCTGCGACTCCAGGGCATCTGCATACTCCATTATATCGACAACTGGCTGATTTTAGTACTCGCTCATATGAAATGACTGGGGTTGAGATTAAACACAGAGAAGAGTGTGCTTTTCTCCAGCACAGAGAACCACTTTTCTTGGTGTAGTGTGGATTTGACCACGATGCAGGCTTGCACTATACCTGCTCAGATCGAGTCGATCCTCACTGCAGTCATGAGAGTAAGAACAGGCCGGTCACTCACTGTCAAGAAGTTTCAGTGACTGCTGGGGCTGATGGTAGCTGCGTCCAACGTTCTACCTATTGGCCTGCTGTACCTCTGCAGTGGTGGCTCAGGAACAAGGTTGTTTTCCTGAGGGGAAATCCCCTTCACATGATCAAGGTGTCACGCCGAGCCGTACGTGCCTTAGAAATGTGGAGGAAACCTTGGTTCCTAAATCATGGCCCGGTGCTGGGAGCTCAGACTTGCCGCTAATCGCTAGCGATGGACGCGTCCCTGTTTGGGGAGCGGTCATGAGTGACTGCTCGGGCCACGGTCTGTGGAGAAGTCGCCATCTCATGTGTCATATCAACTGCCTGGAGATGCTGGCTGTGATTTGAGCATTGAAACACTTTCTCACAGATGTAAGAGATCAACATGTGTTGGTGCGCACCAACAACACATCAGTCGTCTTTTACACCAACCACCAAGGAGGGCTGCGATCGTGCCCCTTATACAAGTTGGCGCACTGGATCCTTGTGTGTGCCCAAGACAGACTCCTCTCACTGAGAGCCATCTACATTCCCAGGTATCTAAATGTAGTAGTAGACAGCCGAGGGGTGAAGCAGGTCTGAGATTAATCATCCAGCTTCATGAAGGTCTGGATGTCACGGGACAGACGTGACCGAGGTCCGTTTGTACGCCTTCTCCTCAATCGCTCTGCCCCCAGGAGTCCTGGAGACAGTGTGCCAGGATGTGCCAGCCTTCCTAGACGTCTCTCCGTGGGAGATTCCAATCAGGAGGGAAGCAAGGTTATTATAGTTAACGAAAACGACAAAAAAACTAAAAGTAGAATTAAAAAAGCATTTTCGTTAACTGAAATAAAAATGACAGTCTGTCCGCGACGCCACCGGCTAGCGTGATGGCTGCAGCGAAAGTCGGAAGAAAGTGGCAGAGTCCTAATTGGGATTTCTTTGATTATGAGTCCTAGGGCTGGGCGATTTATATCGAATGATATATTATGCACATCTCGTCAGTAAAGTCATTAAAATCTCCCCCAAAAAAGCGACAAATCTAGCGACTTCCTGGACAAACCTCAGCGAGTCTTTGGTACTGCGGCACGAGCTCTTGTTCTCCCAGCGCGCACCTCTTTCTGCAACTGTTCTGTTCAGCGAGTGGCTGAGAGATTCAGATTTTACATGCAAATATAGCCAAAATCACAGCATAGCCACTGTCTATATCTAATGTGTATTTGACTTCATCAGACAACGGCTTGATTATAAATAAAGATTAATCCAGATTAACATCTTGTAAAATAGAGCTAGTTTAGCAGGCCTAATAATGGGGTGCATTTCAGTCAGTATTTAATATTTATTCAGTTTTTCTGACAACAGAAACCATTAAATATATCAGTGAAAATTGTTATATTATAGCTTTTATTATACATATTATATTATACATATATTCTGGTGATTTTGATTCATGCACCTTACAAATATAAAAAAATAAATAAAAAAAACGAAGACTACCACTGTAACTAAGCAATTTCAAAATATAAAAACTAGCAAATCTGCCCCTAAAAACTACTTAAAACTAACTGAAATTGAAAACAAAAGTCAAAACGAAATAAAAACTAAAACAAATGAAAAAATCCAAAACTATTATATCTTGTTTGGAGCTGAGGGGGCACAACTCATAGCCACAATCCAGAACTCCATCTACGAGGAAACTATAAGCCCTGAAATGGAAATTGTTCATGGTATAGAGAATGGCAGCAGAATCCTGTTAACTGCCCAGTAGGTACAGTGCTGGAGGTCCTGCTGGCCAGATTCTCTACTCCACTCCAGGACTCCACCCAGGGGTTACGTGGCGGCAATTTCGGCTTACCACGCCTCTCTCGGTGGACACACAGTTGGTAGAGAGCCCCTAGTTATTTGCTTTCTCGGTTCAAGGTTGAGGCCACCGGTACATTCCCGGGTTTCGACCTGGGACCTGCTGTAGGACCACACTATTGCGAGCATGGTGTTCTTTGAGGAGAGTAGGTGACCTTCAGTCCCGCTCAGTGGCCCCTTCCCTTCTTTCTGTACCCACGAGTAGGTTACAGCCCTAAGGTACCTATGGTCACACCGCAGCCAGGTGTACTATAGGCCTTCAATCCTCCTTCCGAGAGCCTGGTCAGCAGAAGCTAAATTGCATGTGTCTAGTGCGAGCTCTGAACACATGGAGAAAGTCCAAGCAGGTGCTCATGTGCTCCGGTCCCCCCAAAGAAAGGGTTGCTAGTGACCAAGCAGATGGACCATGTATGCCATAAAAATTTCTTATGAGTCCTCTGGTCTCCTGCCTATGCTAGGAGTCAGAGCACACTCAACATGAGGTGTGGCGGGCTCTAAGGCCTTGTTATCTGGGATCTCTATGACCGACATTTGTGAGGGCTGCGGGGTGAAAGCCACTCAATAAAAGTCAAGTGTCAAGAGTCCAACTAAAGCAAACACGGTGTAACAATGCCAGTGGGAAGTGTGGTAATGTTTCCCCCTTTGTTAGCCCTCTATGTTCCCTGTGTTTATCTTTCTGTTCCACATTCTCGACCTAGCCTGCCCTGGACTCTCGCTCTTGCCTAGCCCCCTGGATACTGTTTGCCGTTTGCCTTTGATCGACCCTGCTTGCTTGGATCTTGAGTTGTCTAAAATAAAGCTACATATGGATCTGCCTCTCCTTGTCTTACCTCCGACTCATGACACATGGAACTCTATGATGAAAATAAAGTCTGTCTGGTTAGTAATACTGTAAGTGAAGCTGTTGATGCTGTTTGTGGAGTTGTTTCATCAGATCTTGACAGATTTAATGTACTTTATCTTCAGTTCATCGAAGGCTGTGGCTGAAGAAAGTTGTAGTTTGTGTCTTTTTTGTCTTTTAGTGTTTGTTCACAGCAGGTTTTTGAATGATTGAAAGAATGTTTCAGGAACATCATTCTAACCTTTAAATAACATTCTAATAACATTAAGAAAACTGGATCTTTTTATGTTTTTGGAATGTTACAAATTTAACTTTTCTAGAATGTTGAATTTCAGATAAAAAGTTGAAAGAATGTTTGAGGAACATTGTAACTTTTAAAAACCTTCTTCTAACGTCAAGAAAACTGAACACTTTTTATGTTTCTAGAACCAACACTGAATATTTAGAGAACGTTCTCGTAACAAAATTCTGTTAGCTAGGAGCAGTGGTATAATTTTTAAAATGCAGAAAGTATAAATTTTAATGCAATTGTATTTTACAATGTATTTTTCAGGAGGTAATGCGGTTGTCAACTGTGAGGTTGTCACACCCATATTTTATTGAATTATGTGTGAACAGAACGTGATTAAGGAGTAAAAGGTGAACTGACAAGTGAATTTAGCTGCAGTGTCTATGTGGCCAAAATGTTTACACTATTGTCCTAAACACAATAAATGTGACATTTTAACAAAGAATGTATTAAAATGTTATTATTGATAACGTATTTTTTAACTGCAGCAGATTCTACAATTATGTTTTAGACTACACTCATTCTATTTTAATTAATTTTTTATTTTGCAAATTACACCTTGTGCAGGAATCTGTTAGGCTCAGTAATACTCAACAGAACGCTAAATATTTAGTGTTTAGAAAGAGCTTTAAAAACGAGTACAACACACAGTGTGCTAGACTAACTCTACTTGCAAACAATACATATTAATTCATACTGTACCTTGCAGACCTTTGCAGATGCATCCAGAATGGCACGTCTTGTGATATCCTGATGATTTAAAGACTGTTGTTTTCTCAAAATATGAAAGCTCTGAGCACCAATCAGAAGCATCAGCAGGGTAAATGCTCTCTTCATTCTCAAATGATTATAAATATGAAGAGCTCAAAATGTCACAGACCCTCTGTAAAACAGAGCAGATACAATGTTTGTTTCTCTTAATTAATTAGTAATTGAAAATGAAACTCTAAGTTGTGTGAGTTACAGGCATTACCACCACAAGTGTTTTAAAAGAAAATGTGAAATTGAAGACAATATTTAAGAGTGAGTATACTTGCCTGTTTCCTTGGAAGTTCAATCTGACTCGATCAATCCAGTAAGCTCAAACTGGTGTCCAGTATAATATTTACATTTTCGTTTTAATTTATGTGGAAAAATTTGCATATTGCCTAGTGATTCAAGCATTTGCATATATAACTATCTGAAGCAATTTACATTTTTCATAGATGAAGAAATGCTCCTTCTTTTAAGTGAAGTCGTCACCATTACTTTATAGCAATTTTAACAGTACAGGCATGTCAAAGAAAAAAATGTGGCAACAATGTAAGTTGACAAACATGGTCTCATGAAAATATGTATCTCTGTGCACTTCTTGTGCAACACCGTTATTTCACCGCAGTTTCAAAGAAAAATGTCCATTGAGTGGTGCTAAAACCCTGGTGAAAAAGGCGAACCCTGGCACATTTTTATTACATTGATATAGATAAGTATTGCTGTTTTTACTACGTTATTATATAACGGTCATATTGTGACGGTTCAGAATTCAAATATCCTGTCTATGGCATATGGACTGTCCCTAAAAATGTATTCTTTGTCACCTACCTGACAGTGTTAACAAATGCAAAACTGATTTAAAAAACAAAACAAAAAAAAACATTTGTTGAGGCAGCATTGCCACTTATTGTTACACAGATCTGAATTGTTTTGTCAAACCATAGCTACATGAGATTTAAACCTTCACCCCTCACCTCATCTTTATTTATATAACACTTTATAATACAAATTGTGTCAAAACACTGAACACAGTATCAAATAGGGGACGTATAATGTACGTATAACTTATAATGACAAGATTAAACACTCAATTTTTTGCTAACGGCATTTCGTTTTCATTCATCAGATCTATGTAATCAAATTGACAACATTAACCCCAAAGGTGATGGTTGATGCTGTGGAGTCAGATGTCAACTCCGGCCGTAACTTCTCTGGAGGTTCCGCTGGTGGCTGCACAAACTCTATGGCTGTCGCATGGTGCCATAGAGCCCTCGCCTTGTCCTGCTATGGCTTAGGAAGCTGCCCCTGAATGTTCGTCCTGCCCTGCCACAGCACTGGAAGCCATCTCTTATGGTCACATCTGTTCCATCATTTGCAAACTAACAGCAGTATGACTGGTCTTCAATGAAAAGAGATCTATCTTTATGGCTAATGTTCCTTACTGGTGGAATGATCTTTCCAGCTCATTAAAGAATGTGAATTCTTTGACAATATTCAGGTGACAGCAGAAAACTCTGATTATTATTATTATTATTATTATTTTATACATACCATTTCTTACATCCCTCAGTGTTAGCTTTCATTTTTCTGAACACTGAACTTTGTATTACAACCACTTGTTTTCCTTATGTGTAAGTTTCTCTGGAAAGAAGCATCTGCTAGATAAAATTTAAATGTTTAATATCTTTACACTGTAATTTGAATAGAAATAAACCGAAGTCAAACTATCAATGTTTTATGTTGTGTTTCTTACATCATAGTAAGAAACACAACATAACAGTAAAACTAGGTATAATAATAGTATTAGCAAATAGATTTAAGCAAATGGCTGCAATATAACAAAGAGTGAAGAATTTAAGGGGGTCTAAATGCTTTCCGTACTCATAGTAAAACTAGATAGGATAACTATGCAAAACATCACTGAATAAAAAATGCTTTGAATCGTGAATGAACTCTGAATGTGCAGCTTCTTTCGTTCTTCAGCTCCAGAACAAACTGAATGCAAGAATGTGTTTTTGGATTTATTTGTTTCCATTACATTTTTTTTAGCTTAGCATTATTAATATGTTTTAGTTAAAAATACATTAACATAACCCTATCTTTAAGAGAGAGAGAGAGAGAGAGAGAACTGAATTTGAACAAAACCTGTATTACAAGAAAACCCTACCTAGTCACAATACCCTTCTACAACACAATGGGGGAATAAATGAATAAATACATTACATTTCAAAAAACAATTCATCCTCAAAAACAGAGCACAAAACCTCACTGCAACACCAAATGCATTAAAAGTAATTAAGTCATCAATGGACTTATAATACAGAAAATCAACAGTATATCCAACAGAATCACAGGAACCAGGAACATGAATGAATGTAACAATGAAACAAACTAACAAACAACGAACCGTGAAGACACACAAACACTTCCGGGTTTTATACACATGCAACTAGGTCAGAGGGTGGAGCAAACAATCAAACACCAAGACAACCAATGAGTGGGCGGAGATGTGAGTTAGCAAGGACAAGTCCGGACATGAAAACAGAGGTAACACAGAGAGTTTGCTGGAATCTAGAGTGCCATCTGGTGGGGAGCGCTGGCAACACATACAATGAACAGAGACATAAATGAAAGTCCAGGATAACAACAGACGTGAGTTTGTGAAAATGAGACCAGGCGTGAAAACAGAGAAAAACACATAAATATAGCCTCTCTGGCGTGCCAGCCAGAGAGCTGGACTGGCACATCCAGCTGATCGCAACATAGCCCCCCCCCCTTAAGGGGCGGCTTCCAGACGCCCCAGGCTTAGGAGCCGACAGAAAAGACCTCCAGGGCGGGGCAGACGGCGGAGAAGCCCACTTAAGTGATGCTGGCGGTGGAGACGCCCATCTGGGCCAATCGGGCAGAGTTGATGTCCTTATGAGCCTGGGCGGATCTGATGGTGGAGAGAACCACCTGGGTGGGGCAGACCGCGAAGACCTCCACCAAGGCGGCGCAGCCGGAGGAAACGCCCACCTGAGCGGACCAGACGGTGGTGAAGTTCACCGAGGTGGAACAGGCGGCGGAGACCTTCCTCTGGGCGGAGCAGGCGGCGGAGACGACCACCGGGGCGGAGCAGG
>JAUMHG010034640.1:0-11798 GCA_032359395.1 Enteromius anoplus
TCTGGCGAGTTCCCATATGTAACATCTCCGTTCCCTCCTTCAGGGAACGTGGGTTACAACAGTAACCTAGACGTTTTGTTGGGTACGATGGGTCAAAACTGTAACTGTGATAATGAAATGCTATTGGCTATTTATAAAAGGTGGCGGGGCTGCTTGATATGTCCTACCCTGACTTCCTGTTTCAGTTGAAATGACGTCTGCTTGTTTCAAAGCACTTCAGTGAACCTTTAAATACATTTAAAACTCTTGATTATTCCAAACTTTTGACTCATAGCATATCTAACTCATTTCATCATAACTTTTCTTCTAGGCACAACGGTGAGTCTTGTAAAAGAAAGACGGGTTTATTCAGGTCATCACCTCATCCAGATTAAAATATCAGACCAGCAGGGACTGTACTCTATCCAGAACCTGACGGTCACGGTGTGTGACTGCTCTATCACTCACAACTGTCATGTCAGGATGGTTTCACAGGCTCGGATGGGGCCTGTTGCTGCCTGGCTGGTTGTTCTTGCGATTCTGATTCTTACAGGTGAGATGGTGATTTCTGATGTTTGGGTGAGTAATAGGTGATGAAGGATTTTGCAAACTGTTGCAAAATACTGAAAACCTATCCTTATGTATTAGTCAATCCAACCGTGAGGTAAAACAATAAAAGACTTGCAACCTATAGAAATCAGTTTTTTTGATCGCCATACAGTTTTAAAATGTGTTTTGTTGTTGTTCTCTGTAAACATTGTGTTTTTGTTTTGCCTTAGAATGTTGATTTAAAGGGAATAGTGAAAGCCCGAAATTTAACTTGATAATTCACTTACCCTCTGGCCATCGAAGATGTCAATGAATTTGTTTGTGCTGAACAAAATCTGAACCTTTCATCACTTGCTCACAAATTAATCTTCTGTCATGAATGGGCACCATCACAATGTTTTGGAGGAAGCAGTGTTATGAATTATTATCAATTTTAATTTAAACACTTCAAAATGTGTTCAGTGCAGAAGCTGAAACTTTGTGAAAGCATCCAAACTTAAAACTAAATGCTCTTTTTATATTTTAGCAATGTGCTTAATAAGTCTACTGATGTCCTGCAAGACAAAGAAAAGAATGGTTATGATGGATGATGGCTACGGTCATCTCATCACAACAAATACAGAAAATCCAGGAACAGACTGCACAGTAATTCCATCACACAACATACATCAACTATTTTCAAGGAATGTTTGAATCTGTGCATTTTATTTGGTTTTAGGTTACACTTTACAACAAGGTTTTAAGTCAACATTAGTTCATGTAATTAGTTTATGTAATAGCATGAAATTACAATGCACACACAATTTAATAGTGTTAAAATATAAATATAAAACCTATAATTTGGCACACACACAAATAAACACACTTTTGATTAGTATTGTACTTAATTATTTTAATATAACAATTACTGTAAAATAGCATAAACAATATTGCATTGCAGTTATAGATTAACTAATAATAATAAAAATTAGTGTGACATATTGATAAGTTCAGCTCATATTTATCATGTCAGACGTTAAACATTTGATGCCTTGAATAACTTTTAATGTAAATCATGATGTCTTTATGAAGGTGTCTTCCAGTGTAGGTATTTACAAAACTGATTCTTCCAACGTAAACGGCGTAAAGGCGACTACAAATGTAAACTCATGCCAGAAGGTTACAACACAAACTGTGAGTAACAATAAAAATGTTCATGTTCTTTGACAATTGGGGTAAATCAGATCATTTGGCGAAATTGTATTTTGCTGTCAAGTCAAGTTCAAAGATTTGTCATTTATACCATCTCTAATGTTTTTTTAGAAATAGCCTATATGTTTTCTGTATAGGATACAGAAAAAAAAATAATTGTTTTATCTAAAAGTATTAAAAGCAGATCTTATTTCTTCCTCTTAAATTGAAATTCTGCATCCTGTTTGCTACTCATTTCCTTAAAAAGATAATTTTGCTTCACAACTTCCAGGTGATGTATAAAGGAAAGCAGGCTGTTTCACAGACTCCATCATCTGTCAGCAACGAGCAGACGTTCAAACGCTCAACATATAGGGTGAGTGTTACCAGCCACAGTAAGATATCAAAGTGTTGCTCTTTCCTTTTTTTTTGTGATGGACTGTTTCTCATGTGTATGTTTTAAGAGTTCCACAAGACGTTCATACAGAGGAAATTTTCAGGTGAGAATAAAGTGACAGTAATAATTCACATCATATCTACAACTGTAGCAAAACTCAGCATTTTTCAAAACATTATCTGTGCTTTTTTTCAGCGATCGGGTGTCAGATCAAGCTGTAGAAGCAATTTTTCCTTCAACACCAATGCATCTTACTTGGGTGAAAACCTTGCCGTACTGATCAACCAGGTGACTTTACATTTTTTTTCCATTCAAATCTTGTCATTTAGTAGATGCTTTTATCCAAAGCAGCTTACAAATGAAGACAGTAAAAAAAACTGCAATAATATGTAAGTGCTGTAACAAGTCTCTGTTAAATATATTAGATGAAAGTCCAAGTAAAATTTGTACAGTTTTTACGTACATTACTGCACATTTCACCCGTTTTGAAGTGAAATGTTGATTAAGTGGTGCTATAACACAGTTCCAATATATGACCACCTGGCACATTTTATGACATTGATATAGGTATGTATTGTGGTGGTTTCAAATACAACCCTAAACCTACCCGATAGTGTTAACAAATGCAAAACTAATACAAAAACATAGTTGTGTTATTTCAACTATGTTTTAAACAGATTTTAGAACTGTTTATGGAACTGTAGTTACACAGGATTGAACCGGAGTTCCTCTCCTCTCAAGTACATCTCTGTACTCCATGAGCTACCGAACAAACCCATGTCTATAAAAACACATAGATATGAACCTGGATGTGTGTGGAGCTAATGCTTAAAAACATCTGTTTTCAAATCTCCCAGCATATTAATATAGTTTTGAAGT
The DNA here is from genome assembly GCA_032359395.1 of Enteromius anoplus. Lineage (NCBI taxonomy): Eukaryota > Metazoa > Chordata > Actinopteri > Cypriniformes > Cyprinidae > Enteromius > Enteromius anoplus. The sequence continues at coordinate 2,975 of JAUMHG010034640.1, forward strand.
CATAACATGCTTTTCTTAAAGTTTGTGTGAACATTACACTATATTATTCAAAACTCTGTAAATTTGTGTGAAAAGGAATAAAAGATTTTACTGCCTCTAGTGTTGAAAACTGCAGTGATATGTACTTGTTGGTACATATTCCGTGTCTCGCGAAAAAGTACACCAGAGTACAGCGCGTTTATGCCATGAGTATTAAGTACAGAAGGTTAGGGTTATACCAGAGTAAGCTGACATGTGCTTGCAAAGTTACCAAGTCAGTAGAATGTCTGTGTAACATTCTTGTCTGTTTAGTTCGGTTTTAGCTTTTTTTTTTTTTTGTATTCTTGGTTTGGTCTTTCTCGTCCTAGTTCCTGTTTGCCCTTATTTGGTCCTTCCTGTGTCATTTTGTGATTATGAGTTGATTCCCTTCCACCTGTGTTTCCCCAGCTGTGTCGTGTCTTGTGATTTGTCTTCCTTGTATAAAACCCCTGTCTTTTGAGTTCTAATTTGTCCGTCAACGTTTATGTTTGGTTGCTTAGTGCTCTATGTAAGTTTTTGGATTGTTTATTAAAATAATTATTTGATTGAATTCTACGTCTCCGGCGCTCTTCTTCTCCGTGTACACTAGACATGACAGATTGACGGACCTAAAGAAATAAAACATGACGTGGGCCGAGTTTGTGCTACACCGTCTCGCTCAGGGGCTTCCGCCTTACCCCACGCCAGGGGAATGTTTCAGGGGACCCGTTCCGAAATTGCCAGGATCTCGGTTGGCCATGAGACGGCATTGCCTGATTTCTTCGCCGTCTGAGAGTCACTCTGGTCCCACACTTCCAGAGCGCTTGAACGACCCCGCGCCTCCCAAGTGCATGAAAGAGCCCACGCTTCCTGAGCGCCTGAACGAGCCCGCGCTTCCCGAGCGCATTGAGCCAGCGCAGAGAGAACGTCCTCAGCCCAAGCTCAGAAAACACCTGCCGGTCAAGACGCTTCCAGTGCCACAGCCAGAGTCAGCTCCATTGCCAGTGCCACAGCCAGAGTCAGCTCCATTGCCAGTGCCACAGCCAGAGTCAGCCACGTTGCCAGTGCCACAGCCAGAGAATGCCACGCTACCAGTGCCAGTGCCACAGCAAGAAACCTGCCACGTACTGGTCTTGTGGCAGGGAGAGCTGACTCCTGTCATTGAGCTTGCACCGCCAGTAATTCTCCCAGTGTCTGCTGTGCTTCCAGTGCACCCTCCAGAGTCAGCTGCGCTTCCAGTGCGCCCTCCAGCGTCTGCTGCGCCTCCCTTGAGCTTTCCAGAGCGCCTTCCTGAGCCGGCTGCACTGCAAGAGCGGCCTCCTGAGCTGGCTGCACATCCTGTGCGCCCTCCAGAGTCGGCTGCGCATCCCGTGCACCCTCCAGAGTCGGCTACGCATCCCCTGTGACCCCCTGAGTGCCCACCAGAGCCTGCGCCTAATGAGTGCCCACCAGAGCCTGCGCCTAATGAGTTCCCACCAGAGCCTGCGCCTCCTGAGTTCCCACCAGAGCCTGCGCCTCCTGAGTGCCCACCAGAGTAGAGTCAAGATCTTGGAAAGGGTGGGCGGGGCAGGGATTTGGAGCTTGACCCCTGTAGATCCGCCTCCCAGGGCGCCTGGTCCGCCACGGCCTCCCAGGACTCACATTAGTTCAGTTAGTCTGTGTTTTTGTATTCTTGGTTTGGTCTTTCTCGTCCTAGTTCCTGTTTGCCCTTTTTTGGTCCTTCCTGTGTCATTATGTGATTATGAGTTGATTCCCTTCCACCTGTGTTTCCCCAGCTGTGTCGTGTCTTGTGATTAGTCTTCCTTGTATAAACCCCCTGTCTTTTGAGTTCTAGTTTGTCCTAGAAACGTTTATGTTTGGTTGCTTAGTACTCTATGTAAGTTTTTGGATTGTTTATTAAAATAATTATTTGATTGAATTCTACGTCTCCGGCGCTCTCCTTCGTGTACACTAGACGTGACAGTCTGTTGGGGAAGCATCAAAATAGTGTTAGCAGATACAGTACCATGTAGAAAGTCTATTAATACTCTTTGACTTTGAATTAAGTTGCGAAGTTAATTATAGTTAGTAGAACATCTAAAGTGGACATTCAAAATAAATGTTAAATTTAAGAAAGGTAACACTATTCCAGAAATTAAATTTTCCATTAATGATTCATAAGTAATGATTTGTATTATTGTTTTGAGAACAATATTAAAAAGCAGACCACAGATAAACATTTTTTTGAGAGACTCATTCTGAAAATTTAAGATTTAAGATCTTTAAATCAACAGGTTCTTTAGATTGTGAGAAATAAATTTGGTGTTTGAAAAGATGGTAAATTATGTTTTATTTTCCTTTCTTCATTTCAGAAACTACTTGCTCTTCAAACCCGTGATGAGGAAGATTGTATTTACAAACCGCACTGTTACACAGATGAAGGACAACCTATGGCCAGTGATGAACTGGACGCAATATCCATTCCAGAGAATGACTTTCATCCAGAGATGCTTACAAATCTGGACAGCAGATTCAGTCAGTTAGCAGCAATCTCCAGACCTGATCTGATGAAGAGGTGACAAGTATCTCAGGAAGTGTAGCCTAGGAGAAAATGCAAAAAAGTGCAAAGAAATAGTATTAATAGGTTTTAGGTGAGCTCAGGATTTTGGCTTTTGTTATGTTTATTTTGGTTCTGGATTTTTTGCACTGTTCATGTGGAATAATTTGCAGACATTTAATGCACAAAATATGGTGGTGTAATTAGTTGATGAGAAATCCTTTAAGAGTATTGGTGGAGGGTAAAAAGTTTCTAGTTGCTGATAAGCGTGTTTGAAGAGAATGTGTATTTTAACGGTGTCATTTAAACTCCTGACATATCTAGGTCTGTTGTTCCCCTGGGCGTAAAACTACTGTTGTTTTAGGTTGTTATAGGTGTTTTTAATACTTAACTGTAAAAATTTGAAACTTTTATATATTATTTGTACACTGACGCATGGAAATCGAAGAATTTTTAATAAAACTATGTTTAATCTACTGAAAAATTAAATGCTACTGTTTTTTTTTGTGTGTGTGTGCATGTTAGGTTTTATTTTGACAGGTCTCTCAACCTGTTCAACCTGTTTTTTTTTTAAATTTTTTATTAATGTTCAACACACTGCTCTTTGAAATAGTTCCCTTTTACATTCCACACAGTTAGCGCTTCACAATAGCATTTTTTTTTTATCACCGTCGCTCGTAAATCTTTAATGTTTTCAAAATCTATGAATGCATAAAGGTACCATTCATAAAAATAATAATAAAAAATCAATGATACATATGAGATACATCATGCATTCATTCTAAGAACACTGTAAAAAATCCAGTAAACAAATAAATATATGATAATGTGCAGAAAAGGTATTTAAAGGTGTCGCGGTTCATGGGTTCACAATCTCATTCTTGCCTGTTTTGTGTGTGAATGATTAGTGTGTGTGTGTGTGTGTGTGTGTGTGTGGGTAACGAGCAGATTGGCTACAGCTGCGGCTTGTTACCTAACACTACTTATGTTCCGCTAACCTGTCTTGTCTTCGTCAGTTCCTCTGCTTGTGGTCCGATTGCTTGGAGTACTGCTCTTTGAGTCTCTGTTTCCCTGGAGTTCCAGTTCCTCTGTCCGCTTTCTCCGATGAGGTTTGGAATTACTCTGCTCCAGCCGTTTTCCCACTGCAGTCCCTGTGTTACTGCTCGCTGTCTCCAACGATCTTCGCTGGGCTCCAAGGGATTGTTTGCTGAGCTTATGCTGACCATCATCTAAAAGACTCTCTTACTGAATTGACTTTGTCAATAAACTTTTAATTGCATCTGCAAAACTGTTTTCTCCTTATTCACTCAACACAAAAGGTTAAGAAGCAAATAGTGCAAAATGATTTGTGGTGCATTAACGAGTAAACATTTGTTAAGTCTTTATTAGGCCCGTGTAACATGTTAATCAGTGTTAATAAGAAAGTGTCCTGCGCATAGAGCGTAAAGAGTTTCTACAGGTGGTTTGTCCAGCACACTCACCTGTAGGTAGCACACTCAGAGGTGCACAATGTTTTCTGTGTACATGTAGTGTTTATAGGAGAGTTGAGGCGGTTGGATTTTGGGAGCTCTCACAGCTTGGGGGAAAAGCTGTTGAGCAGTCTCTGATGCTCCTGTAGCATCTTCTTGATGGCAGGAGCTGAAAGAGATGATGGGAGGGGTGGGAGGGGTCCTTGAGCATTGTGCAAGGACAATGTCCAGAAGGGAGCGGAGAGGAGTACCGATGATTTTTGTGGCTGTGTTCACTGTCCATTGTAGGGGGTTGCGGTCAGCAGCACTGCAGTTCCCATAGCAGACAGTGATGCAGCTGGTCAGCACACTCTCAATGGTTCCCCAGTAGAATGTGATGAGGATGGGTGGAGGGAGACTTGCCCTTTTCCGCCGCCGGAGAAAGTGTAGGCGCTGTTGTGCTTTCTTAGAGACATGGTGTTGGTGGTCCAGGTGAGATCCTCCGTGATGTGCACCCCCGGAATTTGGTGACTCTCTTCACAGCCACAATGGTTGGCACGTGTGGTGATGGTTTTGGTGACTGCCACACCATCAAAGCACTTTTTGATGTAAGCAGTCATGAAGTAAGAGTTTCAGTGAGTGTACTCATGCAGGTCTGTGTGGGTGTTGTAGGTGGCCCTCATCTGAACATGTTCCAGTCTGTGCACTAAAAGCAATCCTGTAGTGTTGAGGTGGCATTATCTGACCATACTGTGATCTGTTTTTGACCCAGTTTGGTGAGTCTGAGAAGGGTCTGTATGCTGGGAATAGCATAGCAGAGATGTGGCGCATAGAACGGCCGAACATTGTGCAGCGTAGAGCGACTGAGTTGAAATGAGTCCAGTTTATTTTCCAGCAAGTGAACATAGGAGAGCATGGGTGTTGGAGAAGCTGATCTGTTGGGGTTAGCCCTTAGCCTAGCTCGTATGCCTCCACGCTTGCCGCGCTTCCGTCCCCTCTCGCGCCGCCGCTTTTGTGGGTAACATCAGTAAACAAAGCCGTGGTTTTGGGGCTCAGCATTAACAGTGTGCAAAGGCCTTAGAACTTCTCAGTAGTCGTCGGTGCAAGTTGGTAGTTGTATGTATTGCTGATTTCCAAAAGGGTTTGGTGATCATAGATGTATTTGGGAGTGATTTCCTTGTGAATCACTGGTAAACTGAGATGAACTGACGACATTAAAAGACATAAAAGCACGGTTTTTCGGACCTGGAGTAGCCATCTTGGATCAGTGATTACCGCTTCTAGTCTAGTGTTTATTTCTTTTGGAAACTGCAGTGTTATGTCCTTGTTGATACGTATTTTGCGGCTGGCTAAGAAGCAAGGGCACGCCCACCACGTTTTCTTAATTATCTGAAAAATACAACTTTGCACATATAAAATGTAAAAAAAATCATATTTCAGTATATAATATTTGTTTATTATATGACTTTACTTTTAAAATGTTAAAGAGTAACAAGTTTTCTCAGTATTCTCATATTTTTACTGTATTTATCTTTTATTGTGTTTTATTTTTTACCTCATCATCTTGAAGGATGATATCAAAATTATTTGGCACTTGAAAAAGAAAACATAAACAGTCTAAAAAATCAAAGAGACATTCTTTAGAGAAGTTATGACTTGTCCCCAACCCCTTAAAACAACTAATTTAAACACCCCCCCAATTTTCTATGTAACAGCGTGGGTTATTTTCATATCACTGCCCAAATATTAAATATTTATGGAAGAAGGACTCCCAAAACCCTTTAGAGCAAACTATGCTGGCTGTGCACAGAGACTATAAAGTGGAGCAATTCTACCTCTGCAAGAACAGTCTGCTGCTTCTGACTGAAAACCTTAAAGTAAATTACATTTTCTGTTTAAAAGATTCTGCTAAACGTGAGTTTTGAACAGTGTAGAATAATATTTGTTTTTTGTTGTTTTACTGGTCACACATGTAGACATGGTGATACTGGTTACAAAGACAGAACTAAATCAGTAATCATCGTAATCGCTTTTACTGTTTTTGTGTCAACACTTCAACATTTCCGTCACACTCTTGAGGTATTCGGCTAATCACAGTGCACTGGACAGCTGGCCAATCAGAGCACACCTCAATTTTTTAAACAGTAGAAATCGACCCAGTTTCAGTAGGCAGGGCTTAGAGGAGATCACATTAGTTCCTGGTGTTTCATGAATGTGATTGTGTGCACTAGGGCATTTTCATAAGGCAACAACAAACTGCAGAGAACAGAGAAACAGTAAACATAACATGATTCCTTGAAAGCAAAACTGTTGACAAAAATGTTGTTTTCTGACAAATGCAATTGGGCTGGATTATATAGATTAAAGGCTTAGCCGATTTCTTCTCCTTCTGGCCAGCCGCTCCATTATCCACCGCAAATCCATCCGCAAGCTCAACAAACACTAACTTTGCTCTCTCTCTTCCCACAGACTCAGATTAAAGGATACCTTGTGGAATTCAGTTCTTCAGTTCCTCTATGGCTCCCCTTCCTCCGCCATCACTAACGCCCAAACCAACCTCATCTTAAAAGGCATCCAAAAAGGAAACCCCGCACGCCCCGATCAAAGACTTCCCCTAACCCTAGAAATCCTCACTCAATGTATTTCTACCCTCCGCCTAGACTTTAGTATTCCTCTCATTAATTGCACCCTAGACACTATGTTTAATTTAGCCTTCTTCGGTTTCCTCAGGGTCTCCACCCCACCATCTCTGATCTCACAATCCTCAACCACGAAACCATGAACTTTTTTATTAAGCATAGCAAAACCAGAAAAGGCCATCACATTTACATTTTCAATCTCCAAGCCCCTACCCAACTTTTCCTAACACTCAGAGCATTTCTAGCCTACAGAAGCTCGTTCGCCTCTTCCCCTTTCGAGCCCCTTTTCATCGACAAGCACAACCAACCCACCTCAAGGTCTTGGTTCCAAAAACATCTCAAAACCGTTCTCTCAAGATCAGGTTTTTCCCCAGATAGATTCTCCTCACACTCTTTCAGGATTGGGGCCGCTATATCAGCAGCCGAAAGAGGTCTCAACCCCAACCAGATTCAGACCCTAGGGCGCTGGTCATCCGATGCTTTTAAAAGCTACATCCGCTCTGACCCAGCTTCCATCCGGCAATCCATGCAAGCCTTAGCCGGCCCCAACCCTACACAGCAAAATCGCCAGTGTTAAATGAACACTCCCAAGTGTCTATATGTGTCCACACTATAGGGTGTTAAAAACACTGAAGCAGTGTTAAAGTTAATGAGATGATGATGAGGTGATTAATTAAGTGATGATTGATCATTATTGAAGACACCTGATGTTAAAAAGCAGAATCATCAAAGAAGAAAATCACTATTTCTGTGTCACCATTTTAGTGTTCAGTGTTTACTTTAGTTGGCCTCTTGACCCTTAACTTTTTAACTTTAATTTATGTTTGTCTGTTGTAGCTCAGTTATAACAGACAGACATTTGCAAAGCTCAAGAGTCACCAGGTACAAATTGTGTCTATTTACACTGATTCACAGACCAGTGTAAATGTCCATAATAATGTCGTTGTGATTCTACATTGAATCTGTTTTGTAAGATTGCGTTATGTGATGGTATTACTGAAAAAAAAATCTTTGTTTTAAGGAGATTTAGACATGAAGAATCAGTGTATGAGTCTCAACAATGGTGATAAACAGTCTGTTCAAATAAAATAAGTTAAAAAGACAGTTCTGCTAATAATGTTTTCATGCTGCAATGCATGATGGGAGCCATGGATGAGTTTTAATTGGCTACGACTTTCTTTTCTGATGGTCACCATAGTTGTGATTCTCACGCTGATTCTTGAAGTCTGTGTGTCTAAGGTGAAATAATATTTTTTTTTGTGTTTTTTTTGTTTTTTTTAAAAGTCATTTGATCAATATCATTTTTTTCTTCAGATTTCTATTTGACAACATTGAGATAACCGGATCTTACGTACTTCACAGAGATAGTAACATTCTCAAAGAACACTTAAGTTGCTCAAATCACTACATAAATATGAATTTTACTCTTTGCTTGTCTGTCTGTTATAACTGAGCTACATCAGACAAACATAAAGTAAAGTTACAAAGTTAAGGGTCAAGAGCCCAACTAAAGTAAACAGAAGCCACCCCTTTGCTTCAGCTCTCACCTCCCCAGAGGTTTCCCCGTAGGCTTCCGCAGAAGCCACCCCTATGCTTCAGCTCCCGCCTCCGCAGAGGCATCCCCGCAGGCTTCCGCAGAAGCCACCCCTTCGCTTCAGCTCTCACCTCCGCAGAGGTTTCCCTGCAGGCTTCCGCAGACGCCACTCCCGTGCTTCAGCTCTCACCTCCGCAGAGGTTCCCCGCAGGTTTCCACAGAAGTCATCCCCTCCCTCCCTAAGGTACTTCCTCTGCAGAGGCCCCCTTTTCCCTCACCTCCGAGAGGTTCCCCGCAGGTTTCCACAGAAGTCATCCCTTCCCTCCCTAAGGTACTTCCTCTGCAGAGGCCCCCTTTCCCTCCCCTCCGAGGTAAGAATCATCTCTCCCACAAAACTTCACTTTTCACCCAGCCCAAATTCCACCAAAGCCCCTTTATTGTACCATTTTGTCATGTCTGATATTTTCCTCACATATTAACTGTTTGTTTCTGTCTCCCTGCAGGTCTGCTGACACACCTATCTACAGTTGCTACAATTTATAACAATATTCTCCGTATTTCTCAGAAGACAGGCTTTAAATATAATTCATTTTAAGTTATGGTGCTGCATGTAACAGTATCTAGAGAAACATGTGATAGTTATAAATCCCCTGTGATGTTTGTACTGGCT
>JAUMHG010034641.1:0-11797 GCA_032359395.1 Enteromius anoplus
AACTTCCCCATGTGCTCTTTGTTTCTCCCTGTGACCTAGTTTAGTTAATTAGTCATTTGTGTCAGGTGTGTCCCACTTGTTATCTGTGATTGTCTGCCTTATTTAATCCTCGTTTAGTGTACTACGTTGTCCGGTCATTGATGTTGTTACGTTGTTGTGAGATCCCCAGCCTGTATGTTTCCAGTTGATTATTAAATTAATTAATATTTCTATATTCCTGACTCTGCCTTCTTGCCTCGCACGCACCGTGACATTCAGTTAGTTAGCCAGTTCAGCCATTTCAGCCAGTTCATTTGTATTCAAATAATCAGACTATCTGCCATAAGCCTGGCGTATTTGGAAAACTTGTTTTATGGAACAGGCCCCAGGACTATCGTAATGTATTTAATAACTGCATGTTGTAGGATGCAGTACTGAAGCAGAGAGGATTCTTCATAAGATAGTTGAGGGAGATTCCGATTTAGAGTTGTCAGATGAGGAGAGAGATGAGGATGAATTTAAGCCTAACATACAAGAAGGTGATGAAGAAGAGGAAGAAATTGCAGGAGACTCAGATGAGCAGACTAAAACAGACAGAGACAGAAAGGGAAGAACAGGAAAGACGTCGTCCTCTGTGGACCAGGAGTAACACAAACTAAATAATTCAGTTCTAGCAGTTAGCTTTTGTTATAATTCTACTGTCCATGCACATGCACAAACCTTTTATTACAACCGGTGATAAATCATCAGTGATGACGTTTATCAGTGAGACCTGAAGATTAAACACATGGGATCATATGCAATATGCATATGCAAAATGCTTCTATAAAAAAAAGCAAAGTTTGTACTTTATGGTGTTTAAGAAAGAGACATAACACAGAGACTTCTTTGGAGTTTAATTATTATTCCTATTAACTTCCATTTATTGGTGTTTTTCCACATCGTGGAACTCCTGTGCTGCCTGCGCTTCCTGACAGTACAGATGACCCTACTCCCTGTGCAAACTGGAGTTCAACTCAGTACTTTTACCAGTACATTGACAACAACATTTTTTTTTAAATTTGGCTGAATATACAAATCAAAGAGAGCTACAAACTATATAGGATTATATTTAAATACTACACCACAAGAAATGAGGATTTTATATGGCGTTTCAATCCATATGGCCTGCCTAGGATATCCTAGAATTAAAATGTTTTGGTCCAAAAAAAAACTAAGTGCCAGTTATAAGTTAAAAAAATGACAAGGGATAGTTGAGAAACTCAATCAAGATTGTGGATGACCTGGCTGTAACAGAGGAAGCAAAGAAGGCAGAAATTCTTTGGAAAATCAGGCCATTACTTGACCATGTGAGGCAAGGCTGCCTCAGCCTCCCAAGGACACAGAAGGTCTGCATTGATGAGCAAATCTTCCCCTTCACAGGCCGCTGTCCAGTCAGGCAATATGTTCCAGGAAAGCCAAACCCTACTGGCCTAAAAGTCTTTGTTCTTGCTTCTCCAAATGGTCTGATGCTGGATTTTGAAGTGTACCAAGGGAAGAATACTTTCAAGGACCACAGACTGGGAGTTGGACCAGCAGCAGTCCTTCGCATGGTTGAATCTCTACCCACTGGAAGTTAACCCTAATAGGGCGAGGATCACTATTCTTCGACCGATACTTCACAACAATCAATCTCATGGATGCATTGCTGGCAAAAGGCCTTCCAGCAACAGGAACCATTATGAAGAACCGAGTCCCAAAGAAGAGCAAACTCCCAAGCGACAGGGTCATACAAAAAGAGTGGAGAGAAGCATCAGTGTCTCTGGTCAGAAAAAGTCCTGAACTGTCAATCAGAAAATAGTATGACAACAAATCAGTGATAATGGCTTCCACGGTTCATGAAAAAAGATCCTGAAGTCAACTGCAACAGATGGTTCAAAAAAAGATAAAGCCCATGTCCTGGTGAGAAGACCAGTATTGATCAAGGAGTATAACAACAAAATGGGTGGTGTGGACTCGTGTGACCGCATGCTGAGTTTTTATCGCATGTCAAATAGGTCTAAGAAATAGACAATGCATGTAATTGATCACTTCATTAATGTTGCCATTACAAACGCCTAGATCGAGTACATGTCTGGCATGAAAGCACTCAACAGACCAGCAGAGGACACCAAACAGTACCTGGACTTCAAATTGCACCTTGCTGAAGAGCTGTTGGAATGTCCAGAACTGGATGACAGCTGTGAAAAAAGTGAAGTATGAGCCACCAACTAAAAAGAGGATCGCGCAACCAGAATAACCTGTGCGCAGACTAGGAGCCACCCACATGCGAGAGATGGTAGATATCAACCATACAGAAAGATGCAAAAATAAGGGCTGTAAAAGCAAGATGTACATGAGGTGTACCAAATGCAAGATGTTTCTCTGCATTACCAAAAAAATAAAAAATGCTTCCACGAGTATCACCAGTGAGCAAGTCAAACAATTCAGAATGAAAAAACATGTTTTTTTTGTTAGTTTTTATGTTATATTAATGTTGAATTGATATTATTCAACAGCCATATTCTGTTCATTTTTGTTATCTGACTTTGGCTGTCACTACTACAGTGGACATGCTGTAAAATAAAAAATAAAAATGAACTTTAAAAACTCTAAATTGTATATATATATTTTTTTTAATCCAAAAGATGTTTGAATACACAAAAACAAAACAATTATGACACTTTTTTTCCTCGGGTATTAGGAGGCTATGGGAGGAATAGTGTAACGACTAATGGTTAATCTAGTGAATTTAGTGCAAAAAGTATAAAATATAAACTGGATTAAGAGGACACGACTGAAGAAAATAGAAATATCTAATAGAATATAAGATATGTATAAATAAAAAAAAGTATTTCAAAAATGAAATATAAAAACAAAAAACAAAAGGCAAAAAAAAAGCATTATAAAAAATATTAAACAAATAAAAAATAAATAAAACATGCAATTACTTAAGGGAAATTGTACTCTTATTTTTCACATAAATATGCTTGTAACCAATTGCTTTGATATATATATATATATATACACATTAGGGCTTGACATTGGCACCCTCTAAATGCGGGTAAAATTCGGCAGTGGCGGGTAAAAACTTTAGTCTCACTAGCCACTTTGGCGGGTAGTTTATTCTTTGGTATGACACTATATTTTTGTTGTGGTTTTCTCTAAAGGCATCTGATATAATAAACGCATTGCAACGTAACATTAGGTGAATAAAACTCCCACGAGCACCTATATTAACATTCTGATGCAACTTGTTTAGAACGTGCGTTAATGTCTCTGTTATCAGTGATAACCTGTCGACGACATGTCTGACTCGTGAACAAACTGTTTTTTAAGTCAGACATTTTTATACTATTTTTATATTTTTACTCACAGTTGTTTTTATGTATTTATTTATTTTTGAGCCTTTTTTCAGAACGGCCGCATTATACATTAACTAGAATGAATTTGTCAAAGCTGTTCCCAACATCAAAAATTCATCACTTTTAGACAAATCTGAATCAAAATCAGTGCTAAACAGGGCATGGCATTAACCAGAGCTCGCAAAATCGCTAGTGCCTGGACCAAAGTTAACTAGTCTGTTGTATTTGTATCAGGGGAAAAGAATTTAGCGCAACCCAGCCCAGAGAAAGGAAAAGCCTGTGAAAAGCCCGCTTTTATTAAGCAACTGTAGGAAGGTGTTCGTCAATGTCAACAGATGAGAGCATCAGCATACATGGGGTAAAAAGTGTCCTTAAGCAGAGTCCTTGGGGAAATGCAGAGGGAAAGTCCAGATCCAGGCAGAAAACGTCAACAAATAATGCAACAGGCAGAATGGCGAAATACAAAGAAACACGAATGAATTGTAACATAAAACAATGAACCAGGTAGAAGATATAATGAACCAAGAAGAGACAAACTCACTGACTGGTATTTATACAGGTGGAGCTAATTGAATCATTGAACCTAATTCAGAACAGCTGAGAAGGAGAGTCCAAGTAAGAAAACAAAACACTGAGTACCCAGAAAGGTGGAGTGCCAAGCACAGTCTTTAGCTGGCAACTCCAGCTGGCCGTGACATAGCCCCATCCTTAAGCAGCGGATTCCAGATGGTGTGAAAATGGTGAAATGAGAACCAGGGAGGAGCGGGCGGTGGGAACGCCCACCTGGGTGGAGTCATGGAGAGGGTGTCCACCAGGGCCGATCAGACAGTTCAAGAGCTCTCCAGGGCAGAGCTGTCGGCGAAGAAGACCACTTGGATGGAGCAGATGGCGGAGAAGCCCACCGGGGCGGAGCAGGCGGCGGAGATGTTCTCCTGGGTGGAGCAGGCGGCGGAGAGGCCCACCGAGGCGGAGCAGGCAGCAGAGACGTCCTCCTGGGCGGTGCAGGCGATGGAGAAGCCCACCGGGGCGGAACAGGAAGCGGAAACCTCCCTCTGGGAGGAGCAGGCGTTATAGAAGTCCCTCTGGGCAGAGCAGGTGGTGGAGAGGCCCAGCGGGGCGGCGCAGGTGGAGGAGACGTCCTCCTGGGCGGCACTGAAGGCGGGAACGCCTTCCAGGGCTGATTAGGTGGCCGGAACGCCCACCTGGGCGAAACGGACAGCAAGACCATCTTCCAGGGTCGAGCGGATGGCAGCAGAACCCCTCTGGTTCGGCCAGGAAGTGACAGAGCCCTCTTGGGGCCACCAGACTGACTTTGTGCCCTCGAGAACCAACCAGCAATCAGTGAATGCGCCCTTCGAAACCGTCTGGGCTGTGACTGCACCCTTTTTGACCGACTAGGCAGCGTTAACGTCTTCGAGGTCTTTACTGACTGTGAACGCGCCCTTTTGTAACCAACAGTCAAGTCAAGTCACTTTTATTTGTATAGCGCTTTTAACAATACAGATTGTACCAAAGCACTGAACATTATTAAATAGAAGAACAGAGTGATGGTAATGTATAATGATGTATAATATGTATAATATCAAATGCAGAGACAGTCTCTGTAGTCAAGATGACGGTAATCACTGGAAATCAGGTGTCCCCAACTAAGCAAGCCAGAGGCGACAGCGGCAAGGAACCAAAACCCCATTCATGAGAGGATGGGGAAAAAAACCTTGTGAGAACCATCTAATTTCCAGTTCAATGTAACACATGTTAGATTGTGTAAGAACTTATAGTGTGTGTGTGCATCTGAATCCGGCGATCTGTCCACGGATTCAGATGAAAATCATCTCTTGCTGGTACACCATCTGATCTAGATATCAAGTACTGAGGAGCTAAGCCATTCAGGGCTTTATAAGTAATTAACAAGATTTTAGAGCCAGTGCAGTGTTTACAGAACCGGGCTACTATGGATATACTTCCTGGTTCTAGTAACGACCCTAGCTGCTGCATTTTGAACCAGCTGTAGTCTATTTATCAAGCTTGCAGAACAACCACCCAATAAAGCATTACAATAATCTAACCTCGAGGTCATAAACGCATGAACTAACATTTCTGCATTTGAGGTTGAAAGCATAGGACGCAATTTCTTGAGATGGAAAAATGAAGTTTAACAGATGCAAGAAACATGGCTTTCAAATGAAAGATTGCTATCAAACAGCACACCTAGATTCCTAACTGGTGAAGAACTGACAGAGCAGCCATCAAGTGTTTAGACAGTCTTCTAGATTATTACCTGTGGGTTTTTTAAGTCCAAAATTAATGTTTTGTAAGAATTTAAGTTAGAAGTTACTTGACATCCGATTTTTTATATCAGATATGCATTCCGTTATTTTTTTTTAAATTTGGTGTGTTTCACCTGGTTGAGAAGAAATATAGAGCTGAGTATCATCAGCATAACAGTGAAAGCTAACACCATGTCTCCTGATAATATCTCCCAAGGGTAACATGTAGAGCGTAAAAAGTAGCGTCCCCAGTACTGAGCCTTGAGGTACTCCATACTGCACTTTTGATCGATATGATATGTCCTCATTCACTGCTACAAACTGATACCGGTCAGATAAATATAATTTGAACCATGCTAGTGTCGAATGTAGCGCTGAGATCCAATAGCACTGATAATGAGATACAACCACGATCAGATGATAGAAGCAGGTCAACAGTCTGAGGTGACACCCTTTTAGACCGCCTAGAAGGTGAATACGCCCTTCGAAACCAGACAGGAATTGGATTAGCCCTACAAGACCAGACAGGGAATGGAAACGCCCTTCGTAACCATACAGATGCTGACATCACCCTCCGAGACTGAGCCGACAGGGAAGATGCCCTCCCAGACCGACTGAAACCTGATTCGGGGATCTCCATGGGCTGTGCAGCCACCATTGAGGCCTCTGGGGATTCTACGGCCGAAACCGACATTCAATTCAATTCACCATGAGTCCGGATCACAGACCCTTGATAGCTCGACAGGCTGAGAAACCGGGACTGACTGGACTTGACACGGCTCCTCATACCGTGACTCGGGAGTGGGACCCGAAACATGCAGACTTTGCACCGCGAGGACCTCCTGCAGCTCGACTGGCTGCGTGACCGGGACTGACTGGACTCGACACGGCCCCTCGTACCGTGCTACGGGAGTGAGACCCATTACTGACTGGATACCCAGGTCGCCAGCGGAATCGGCCCGAATGCGGCTGAGTGTCGGCTCACTCGGCTGTGTGCTGGCAGCAGCTCGCCAGAAGTGAGCCAGATCTGGCCCAATAATGGTTGCCAGATTTGGCTAGGCTTTGGATCTGCGGATCTGGCACGATTCTGGTTGAGAGACGGCACATTTGGCCTGACATTGAGCCACAAGTGTCAGTCCTAAAATGTCAAAAATTCTGGTTTTATTTCTTATTATAGGTATTATTTTATATATTAAACACGCAATCAATTAATTAGACTAAATTACAAAAAACGGAAGCGGCAGGGAAACACGGGAGGCAGGAAATTACTTGAACATTTCATATATATAATATATAATAGGATATAAAATAGAATTAGAATTTGGACAAGTATTTTTAGTTACATTTTAAGTAAAAAGTATAATTTAGGATGATGATTATGCTCAATTGTTTTCCTTAGAAAAAATAGTCTAACAGTTTGTGGATCCCATATAGATGCAAGTCTGGCAAATCTGATTACAGCATTAGTTTTCTGCCACATGATTACAGGAGCAGCTCTTCAATACCTCCTTACTCTTATAAATTAACTTTTTGCCTTGTGTAGCACCCCAGACTCACTACCTATTTGAGCAAACTCTAAACAACATGCATGGTGAAATGGAAAAGAATTTCTACTGTCCATCTTCACTATTGGAGAAACTGGGGGGGTGTGTGAAGGAATACTGACTGCCAAAAAAAAATGCACTGGCGTCACAACTATGAAGAAATGTTCTCAAAGCTTGGACGGTCCCAGAGTTATGGTGACAGGGTTTTTTTTTTTTTACATGGTGGTGAAATGTAACAATGCACAAAAACAGGGCTCTGAAACAGTTGAAGGAAAGAAAACTTAAAGCGGAAACAAATTACATTGAACAGGGGAAAAAACAGAAATTAAATCATAATCAATTTTAATTGTTCTGTACAGATCAGTTTATTTCAAATTACAATTAAAGGCAGGGTATACATTTCTGGAAGCCAATGTTGATATTTGAAATCACCAAAACTACCCCAAAATGGTCTTGCCCCTTTGATAGCTTCACCCCACACACACAAAGCTTAAGCAACCCAGTCAACGAGTTCTATGAAACAAAGCAGTACCAATGTTACACCGTCTAAACGGACTCGAGTGGCGTGATAAAATACTATAGAAGTCATTATAATCAGTGATGTTCACTTACCTGCATTATGGGATTCGAGCGGGGAGACAAATCTCAGACAAAAAACTGTTGCGTATTTTATTTACGATGTCCTTAAGGTTACATGAATTTCAAATTATTTTCAATGGTCGCTTTATCTCATCCAGTGTAACGCACCTATCAAGAAGAATAGGGGTGTAATGATATGCCCAGGTCACGATACGTTACGTATCTCGATACGGGGTTCATCTTTTCAACAAAATTTAAAAATTAAACTGAAATTCAAATAGCACATTTACTTAACATTAACAATAGACATTAACAAATTTCAATAACTTTCTTTGTTGTACATACAATACACATTTCAAGGTTTAATAAAAAAAACAAAAAACCTTCTGTATTCAAAATAACAATTCCACCATTTCAGTGGGCAGCTAGTGAGGGGAATAGAAGTGTCCTTTTTGTACATGTCAATCTCTACTTTTATCCTACGTTTGGCCTGAGTGTTTGATGGTTTAGCAAAAGTTGCTCCAAGGAGATCTTCCAGTACTGTCTTTTTGAAAGGTGATTTGATTTCACTAGGTGTCAGCTAACAGGGGAAAAATACTTTTCTTGTCTTTTTTTTTACAATTACAATTTATCTGAAGGGAGAAAATATGTCTTCCTAAGGTCCTCATTCTGCGAGTTCAGGCATACCTAAATTTAAAACAGTCCCAGTACAATATTTAAAGGGTTAAAGGGATGAAAACGGTTTCATTTTACACCTTAAGATTTAACATATTGGTGGAACAATTCATAATTATTATTGTATTTGTTCATAATCCATAGTTCCCCAGCTCCGCATTAAGCTCACAGCTAGCGCATTAGGGTGCGGTGCGCATCTTGCGTTCTGAGCACTCTCTTTCTGGGTGTTTGGAGAGGCATAACTTGACAGCAGATTGCTCTAGGCATTTAATTGATGTCTTTTTGGACAAATCGGATTGAGAACTCTTCAGCCATGTCAAATCGGCCATCAATACAAATGTGTTTAGGCCAAACAAGTAGAAACCGCACCATGCAACTCCATCGCAACCATTTATCGGTGCATCTGAAATATATTAGAATGCTGTGAAGTTCTTGAAACTCACAAAGACATGTATGTGCTCTCATTTCAAAGATTGACTTGGATGTAGGGGTGAATTTAGACCATTTGATCTTACTTTATGTAAGATAAATGGAAAATTAGTGCATGCATTTCGAAAGTTTAGATTGTGAACTTTCAAAAGATACTATATATGTCTATATTTGTGCTCCAACATGTGTAAGTTACATAAAAACTGTACTGTGCTGAAATGTAAAAAGAAAACAAAATAAAAAACAAACATAAAATTAAAACGTACTGTTAAAATTTAGTGATTCCTCAGTGTACCACTAGAGGGAGCCTACCTGACTTTGAGAAACACTGCTTTAGATTAATACTGCAGTGGTTTTCAATCCTGGTTCTTGGGACCCACTGCTCTGCACATTTTGCATGTCTCCCTTATCTGACATACTCAAGTGAGTTCATGAAGCTCTTTCCTAATGAACTGATGATCTAAATCAGGTGTGTAAATTAGGGAGACATGCAAAATGTGCAGAGCTGTGGGTCCCCAG
Source organism: Enteromius anoplus (assembly GCA_032359395.1). NCBI lineage: Eukaryota > Metazoa > Chordata > Actinopteri > Cypriniformes > Cyprinidae > Enteromius > Enteromius anoplus. The sequence continues at coordinate 9,376 of JAUMHG010034641.1, forward strand.
GAACTAGTTTGAAAACTACTGATCCATTTATAGAAAAATGTTATATAAACAAACATGACTTGATTAGAGTGCCAATTGCAGAGCTGATGCAAATTTATTGACATGATCACGTGCAATTCAACAGCATTTGTGACTAACATTTCACAGCGAGGCATTTAAATAACAGCACAAAAACAGCAAGCTTCTAACATTCAATCAATATTCTATGTCAGATGTAAGCTGTGGTAGGAATTAGTCAGCAAGTACTGTCTTGTGTGTAGATCCATCTTCATGACTTGAAAGAGCTGCTTCTTCTATCTCATCCATTTAGATTAGTTGTGAGAGAGACATTTTGGCATTGTTCACTGAAGACCTTCCTCCTCCACACCCTGTCTCCCAGGAGTTTTCTTAGGGTGTCTTTTAATAACAGCTTTCTTGTTCTCTCATGTGTTTTCTCAGCTTGTTTTCTCAACCAGCTCCATTTTGCCTGTGTAGGTGTCACATTTTATATAAATAGCAGATGAAAAATCCCTAAAACAAATACAAAATAAAAAAGTAATATTTGTATAAATATGTCTGACTATATCAAAGATAAACGATTAACGGTTACTTTTTTTCACCCTGCACTCATGCTCTTTTTGCTCTGGTTTGCTTGAGAAGAACCAAGATGTTGGCAGGCGCTAACCTATTTGTAAGTATTATTTTTTTATTTTTGGTGTTTAATTTCAATTTCAAATGTATTTATATACTGTAGCAAAATTTTAAAACAACAGTTGTTGTCCAAGGTGCTGTACAGGCATTGAAATATTAGCGACATATAAATATTTAAAACATTATGAAATACAGCACAGACCAGCAATGTCAAATTCCAGTTAGCCACAGTTGTAAGCAACTGAAAATAGCTAGGTTTTGAGTTTTACAGTAAACTCATGCAGTGTGGAGACAGATCTAATGGAAATAGGTAAACTGTTCCAAAGTTTTGGAGCAGCAAATGCGAACGCTCGGTCACCTCTTGATTTTATTTAGACCGGGGAACATTTAGTAATCTCTGGCTGGAAGACCTGAGAGACCGTCCGGGATTATGGACAGATATTAATTCTGATAAATACAGAGGTTCTTACCCATTCTGTGTTTTAAAAACCAACAACAGAACTTTTAAAATCAATTCTATATTGAATTGGGAGTCAATGTAAGGACATTAAAACTGGGGTAATGTGCTCTCGTTTATGCACACTAGTGAGGAGCCTAGGAGCAGCATTTTGTACCACTTACAATCGGTTAAGAGACACTTGGTTAATACCCATACAAGGAATTGCAGTAGTCAAGCCTCGTAGATATAAAAGCATGAATGACCCTTTTAAAGTCCTTAAAAGACAAAAATGGTTTCACTTTAGCTATGACTCTGAGATGGAAGAAACTGGTTTTGACTTATGAACTGATCTGTTTGTCAAATTTTAGAGTACTGTCTAAATAGACCCCCAGATTCTTCACTATTGGTTTTACACAGGAAGGCAAATGGCCAAGATTTAAGCCTGAGGTACTAGCAGCATCAAATGATTCAACGGCGATAATCTTGAGCAGCATCAGATGATTCAAAGACGATAATCTCTCTGTTCACATTAATTAGCTCGCTAGTTTGAAAACAATAACCTTTAAAATATGTAGTGCAGTGTAGTCAGTGATCGGTGCTCCAGTGCTCTTGAGTGGCCTAGGCGTCTCGTTCACGGCGACTTGTCTGTGAGAGAGAAAAAGGTAAGTTACACATGTCAAATGGAGACATTGCTCGATCACTTCCTTGTTTGGTGCTGCATTTATATGTGTCCTGCCGTGAAAGATTGGCCCAGGCTGACGAGTTCCAGGTGCTGCTCCTTAGCTGCCAGGGCAACGCTAATCTGCTCCCGGGCAGCTAGGGAGGAGAAGCTGGGGATAAAACATCGGTAATACCCCGCCAACCCAAAGAATGCACGTACCTGGGACTTCGTAGTGGGCCGTGGAGCCTCATGGATCGCCCAGACCTTGGCTTCTTGTGGCTTTACCAGTCCTCGTCCGATGATGAAGCCCAGGTACTTGGCTTCTGACTTGGCAAGATGGCATTTGCGGGGGTTGGCGGTGAGTCCAGCCCTCCTGAGCTCAGACAGTACCCTCCGCAGCCTTTCCAGATGTCTTCCCATGCCTCCGAGTGGACTACCACATCGTCGATGTTAGCAGCCGCATATTCTTGGTGGGGTCTCAGGGTAATGTCCATGGATAGCCCCTGAGTGGATACTGTAGCTGACGGCTACACAGTTTCTACTTTATATCTAATAGTATTAATCTTGGAAGTAAAATATTGCATAAAGTCATTACTGCTGTGGTCTTGCGGAAGATCAGTACCTGTTGATGCTTTATTTTTTGTTAATTTAGTCACTGTATTGAATAGATAACGAGGGTTATGTTTGTTTTC
>JAUMHG010034642.1:0-11787 GCA_032359395.1 Enteromius anoplus
TCTGACCACACTTGGCTACACTCACTTCACTGTGAATCATAGCAGGTGGTTTGTTGACCCAGTTCATGGAGGCCACATCCAAAATATAGAACGAGCATGGTCAACATATAAAAACCAGGTGTGGAGGTTGAAAGGCAATAGGTCAGAAAAGCTGTTGAAGGAACACTTGACATGCATTGAGAGGACATACTGGCTTTGACACAACCCGTGATGGTCCTCTAGAACGTCTGTCAAAAGATTTTAGAAGTCACCAGAGAGTTTAAAATCTTGGAGTAAGCTCAATTACTAATACCTCTGTGATTTGTGTGCAAGTGGTTGTCTTTGTAGGAGATATTACTTAGCAAAACATTAACATTACAAAATTTTATTTGGCACAGTGATGAAACTTAGCATAGTACTTTATGTGTGCACATTCATTTGTGCATTTTTGCATTATGCAGTGTTTTCTTTTATTTAAATGTTTTGGTGCTTATAATTTAAAAAAGATACAAATAAAGAAATGTTAGACCCAATCACTGCAGTTCTTTTGTGTTGTTTATAGTTCTCGCAGGGTTGGTGAGGAGTTAACATGTTTTTCACTTTAGAACATGGTCACTAGTATTTCTTGCGGACCGACAAGGTAAGACTTTAGATTTGGATTTCGCTAGTAATTTACAATAAGCTTATTTAACGTTTTATATCTGACACATACTGTAGAGCCATGAACTTCTGTGAGGCACTAGTGATATTCTAACAGACATTGCAATGTGGAAGATGTTGTTTTTGTGCTCAATATAAATGCAGTCAATGTCTTCATAAAGGACCCAAAGAACATAATTATTTCCTGTCACACTAAAGAGAAGCCCTCCCCAGGATACAATCACTAAAGGTATAGGAACTGGTGATGTTGAACTGAATGCATTCAATCATAATGCTCATAAATTAGTTTCCACAAAGAACCCAATTGTTCATTTTACAAACGTTACGGTTGTGATTAGTAATTAATTGGTTGTTCCTTATTAATTGGTCATAGTGTTACATATACCGGCTCGGAACACAGAACACAGAGGCAAAGATCCGATGAAACTTGACATTTATTAAACAAAACAAGAAAACCAAGGAACATACAACGAGCATTGCGGGACAAGACAATCGTCATGAAACCTTAACGACAGACAAAAACATGGGACATGGGGCATGGTAATAAGATGTAGACAATTGGGACTAAACTCAAGACACCTAGAGCTGACAGCTGGAAAGACACTGATTTCAAGGGCGGGGTTACAAATTATCAGATACTTGAGGGACAGGCATAAAAACACAACAAAAAAGCACATGGACAAAGTAAACGAACACACAGAGCACATGGACTTGAAATGTAAACACAAAACATGACGATACTACACACAGAGAACCACACCTATGGGGTTACACATAATTCCCAAGTAGTTCTGAATTACATTTTTTTTCTTTAATAATTATTAAATACCTGATAAGGAACTACCTTTGTCCTGAATTAGAATATTCACATTGATTAAACTTATCCAAAAAGTGAGAGTAAAACAGCTTACCAGTGATTTAAGTCTATTTGCACAGAGTCTATTTGCGATTAAGTTATTTTAATTTGGAAAATAAGCTAAATTCATCACATACTGATAATGTTGCTGGTTTAGATAGTTAAGGTAATGATAGAAACAGGATGTAGTCTGCATACAATGCAATTTTGTGCTTATCACCCCTGATTTGATGTACTCTTTATATCTTTATTCTGTCTAATAGTCTCTGCTAGAGGTTCCAGAGCAAACCGGAGGGGTCAGTGGACAGCCCTGTCTGGTTCCCCTAGCAAGTGGGAGAGGTTCTGATAAACCATTAGTATTAACACAATATATTGTGGAATGGTAGAGTTTGAATCCATGTAAAAAATTCAACACTTATACCGAATCTCTGTAAAGCCTCAAACAGGTAGCTGCACTCTACCCTGTCCAAAGCTTTCTCTGCATCTAAGGATACGGAGATCGCCTCATAGTGCTGTTGGTTGGTGTACTGTATAACATTCAAGAGTCTCCTTATATATGTTACAGAAAAACGCTTCTCTATAAAGCCTGTATGATCTGTGTTTATAAGATTGGGAAGAACCACCTCAAGTCTTCTGGCCAGCAGCTTAGAAAGTATCTTAGTATCAACCCCAGATCTATAAACTAATGGATCTATAAGACCTACAAAAATCTGGCTATAAAAGGGATATTTTCTTGGCCACAGAAAAATACCTTCTTACTGTATCACTACATTAGAGCATGTAGCAAGGGGTAGAAATCGTAAAGGGACATTAATTTGCAAGGGAGAATCAGAAACTCATGAAATTTATGCACAAGAAGTTTTATTAAATAAATGCTAACTCACATAATTAAACGCACATGCATAAATACATTCTTACACGGGGAAAGTGCAAATGAGACGTAATAGATAAACCATCTGGAAAAGTAGAGAATGAAGTGATGAAAAGAGCTGTACCAGCTGTAAATCTGTCTATACTTGCATTGCCTCGTTGGTGAGGGTCCAGATGCAGTCTCGGTTCAAGTTTGGACTTGAGAATTTGGAGTTATTCACATAACATAAAGTTATGGAGAATTAGGCCTAGGTCACCCTAATGTTTTCGTATGAAAACGCATCTTTTTCTCTCGGTTTTGGCCTTCCGTCCACACTGAGACGGCATTTTTGGTCAAGGAAAGCAGAGCTTTTTGAAAACGCTTTCCAAAGTGGATACATTTGTAAATGCTGTTTTCGCATCAGAGGGTGAACTGTGAAAACGAAGGCTTTCGGAAACGATGACGCATTTTAGTCATATGATGCAGTCATGTGGCCAGTTCAACTAAGACGGCATTGTACAGCAGTTGTTTTGTTTGCTGTCAATTTGACAGCGCTATTAAAGATTGATATCAGTTTGTACATCCTCTAGATAGCTTTTCTTCAAAGACGAAGTGACTCAGTGCTTTTACTCAACGTTTCAAAGAGCTGGAAAGTAAATAACGGTAGACAGAAATGACGCAGATCGTATTGTCTTACAGTACTATCTTTTCAGTGTGGATGATCAACTTAGACGAAAATGCTGTTTTCAAATTTATCCAGATTAGTGTAGATATAGCCTTACATTGATAGACACTGATAAAAACCTTTTGGCATAGACTCGGAGCACACGTCATGACTAAACCGATTCATGATTTATTATAGAATTTTTATATAGATTGTATTTTTTTTCTTGTGCATGTTACAGTTTTATTTAATTATTGAATTTTTTGGCATTTTGTCTATATAATTATATCACTACAGAGTTTTATCTCCCAGTCCTACATTAAAGTATATCTGCTCCTGCACACACACTGTTTACTCTGGGTTTGAAACCCCTGAATTAAGGAATTCTTTCTGAATATTCCACACTGTTGGCAGATCAAACACTATCTTCAGTATGAGTTCTCATGTGCACTATAAGGCTTTCATGTCGACTAAAACTCTTTCCACACTGTTGGCAGGAGTGAGGTTTCTCTCCAGTGTGAACTCTCATGTGCCTGGTAAGGTCTCCTTTTTGAGTAAAACTTTTTCCACACTGTTGGCAGGTGAAGGAGCTCTTGTCAGTGTGAGTTCTCATGTGCACTTTAAGGCTTCCATGTAGATCGAAACTCTCTCCACACTGAGGGCATATGTAAGGTTTTTCTCCAGTGTGAACTCTCATGTGTCGGTCAAGGCTTTCTTTTCGACAGAAACCTTCTCCACACTGTTGGCAGGTAAAAGGACTCTCTCCTGTATGAATCATCATGTGTTGATTTAGGTTTGTTTTTCTGTTGAAACTCTTTCCACACTGTTGGCAGGTGAAGGGCTTCTCTCCAGTGTGAACTCTCATGTGCACTTTAAGGTCTCCGTTATGTGAGAATCTTTTTCCACACTGTTGGCAGATGAAAGACTTCTCTTTAGTGTGTATTTTCATGTGCCTGTAAAGGTTTCCGTCATGAGTGAAACTCTTTCCACACTGTTTGCAGGTGTGAGGTTTCTCTCCAGTGTGAATTCTCATGTGAACTTTAAGGTTTCCATTATGATCAAAACTCTTTCCACACTCGGAGCAAGTGTAAGGTTTCTCTCCAGTGTGAACTCTCATGTGCCTGTTAAGGTCTCCTTTTTGAGTACAACTTTTTCCACACTGTTGGCAGGTGAAAAGTTTCTTTCCTGTGAGGTTTCCATGTTCTTGAGTTGTTTTCAGTGAGAAAGTCTCTTTAATCTGTGGCCAACTGAAAGATTCCTCTTCAGTTTTAAAATCATGATGAGGCTCATGTTGTTCTTTCTCTTCTGTTAAATTTGGTTCTGTTCTCTCCTCTTTCAGTGACCTGAGGTCTATGGTGAAAAAAGACAAATGAAAGTTAGCCCGGTTTAACAGTACAGAGTCATCAAAACATAATAAAACAGATCACAGTTCTGGTCCTTGATTCTGATTGGTTGAGCCATGTTCAACGCTGTTGTAAATTATATGACATTTCCTCAGAGATTATTTGACTTTTTGAAAGCAACAAGCTACACATAAATTAAAGTAGTTAAGATACATTCATGCTATCCAGTGGTCAGTCACTCCCAGACACATTTCTGCTCAGACAAAACTTTACATATATCTGCCTTTATGGAAGTGTTTTGCTCATCCAGCATTTTGACCAGAGTCTTTCTGGACCTCACATGCCTTGAAAGCAGTATCTGTAATTCTTCCCTTTCAACAATCCTGAGGGGATGAAGGCCCTGAAAAAACATTCTGTACCAGTTGAACCTTTCCTGGGACACTGGTGCCACATCCCTCATGGAATATTGAACTGGACTCGTCATCTTATTTCTGAATTGTTGCTGCACTGTCTGTAATTATTTCTGTTAGATACATGAGGATAGAATAAATGGGGGGAAAAGCAAAAATTAAAAAAGAATGATTAATATATAATATTAATATTAATATATAATATATCAATGATTTTTATACCAAGTTTTTAGGTTAATTACAAATCTGAGGCCAAAAACAATGAAAAGAAAGGTTTTAAATCAAGAAAAAAAGGCCTCAATCCTAGCTTTACTGGCACAAGGATTCAGTGAGCGTCAAGTTGCGTCTATCCTTAATATTTCAAAGATGGCAGTTCACAAAAAATTCAACAAACGTGCATTTATTGGTGGTGTATTGGTGAGATTAACAGTTTTAAGAACGAAACCTAAAAGAAACAGATTTTTCTGCAGCATGATGCTTCACAGTAGCCATGAGAGGCACTCTCCCGGTCACCTGTGTCCATGGGGACACCCAACATGTCCCGTCACCATCAAGAGGAGAAACGACAATACCACGTTGGAGGTGGGAGTCATCAGCAACCTTCCGGTGCCTGTTCTGCTGGGACTTGACTGGCCGGGGTTTGAAGAGGCCCTGACCAGTGCAGCACAGCCCTGCAGTCCGACACGGAGACGACGCCGGCCATCCCGGGGAACCAGACCGGCCTTCGCCACCTCGGACAGCGGGGGGGACGGTGAGGCTCCCTCTCGTGATACTAATGTTTTTTTCGATGTCTTCCAACAGGTCATGGGAGGGGAGTCTTTGGCATGGCTCAACGAGAAGACGACAGGCTCACAGGCGGACACTTGGGGGCGGACAACACGGTCCAACGCATCCGGGACCGTTTCCACTGGCCAGGCCTCGAGGCAGAGGTAAAGAGGTTCTGTGTGGCCTGCCCCATCTGCCAACTCACCTCTCTGAAGAAACCTCCCCCCAGCCCTCTTATTCCTCTACCCATTATAGGGGTGCCCTTCGAGCAGATCGGAATGGATATCGTGGGGCCGCTGCTAAAGTCCAGCCGGGGTCACGAGCACATCCTGGTAATTGTCGACTACACAACTCGGTACCCAGAAGACATCCCCCTGCGAAAGGCCACCTCCAAAGCCATAGCCCAGGAGCTGTTCCTGCTGGCCAGTCGCGTAGGGAAACCATCAGAGATCCTGACTGACCAGGGAACCCCCTTTATGTCCCGGCTAATGGCTGACTTGTGCCGGCTGCTGAAAATCGACCAAATCAAGACTTCCGTATACCACCCACAAACCGACAGATTAGTGGAGCGGTTCAATTGAATCTTGAAGCAGATGCTCCGACGGGAGGCTTGAGCTGCTGTTCGGACACCAGCCCCGGGGCCTCCTGGACGTGGCCAGAGAAGCATGGGAACAGCAGCCGGCACCCCATCGCACCGTGATTGAGCATGTCAGAGAGACAAGATCGAGAGAATCTGTGAGACCAAGTGATGGTCCTGGTCCATAACGCCGCTTGCAAGTTCCTCGCCCAGTGGCAAGGGCCGTATACGGTGGAGGAGCAAGTGGGGCCAGTTAATTACCGTGTGCGACAGCCAGGACGAAGAAGAACCACTCAAATCTACCACATCAACCTTCTGAAGCGGTGGGTTGGGGACCGGGACCAGGTGGCGGCTCTCGCTCTCCCACAGCCCGTGGTTGTCGACATGGACCTACACTTTCGGCCGCCCAGAAGACGGAGCTGAGGCACCTGGTCAGTCAGTACCAGGATGTGTTCTCAGAGACCCCAGGCCACATGGAGATACTGCAACACAACATCATCACCGAACCAGGAGTCATCATCCGGCAGCGGCCCTATCTAATCCCGGAGGCCCGCTGGCAGGCTGTGGAGGCTGAAATCCAACAAATGCTCAAGCTGGGGGTAATCGAGCCATCGCGGAGCCCTTGGTCCAGCCTGATAGTCCTGGTCCCGAAGCTAGATGGAACCCTCCGATTCTGCAATGACTACCAGATTCTAAATGAAGTGTCCCAATTTGACGGCTATGCCCCGGGTGGATGAGCTGCTGGAACGGTTGGGAAGGGCCCGGTAAATCACCACTCTCGATCTTACAAAAGGCTATTGGCAAGTTCTGTTAACAGAATAAGCTAAACCGAAGACAGCATTCTCCACACCCTCTGGACACTGGCAGTACCGGACCCTTCCCTTTGGCCTTCACGGGGCACCGGCCACGTTCCAGCGGCTCATGGATGTCATCCTGCGGCCCCACCAGGAGTATGCCGCCTCCTATATCGACGATGTCGTAATCCACTCGGAGGCATGGGAGGATCTGGAGAGGCATGGGAGGGTTCTATCTGAGCTCAGGAGGGCTGGACTAACCTCCAACCCCCGCAAATGCCATCTTGCCAGATCAGAGGTGAAGTACCTGGGCTTCGTCATTGGAAGAGGATTGGTAAAACCCCAAGAAAAGAAGATCCAGGCGGTCAAGGAGGCTCCTAGGCCCACCACGAAGTCCCAGGTACGAGCTTTCTTGGGGTTGGCGGGGTACAGTTTTCCTCCATAGCTGCCCCCCGTCAGACCTGACCAGGAAGGGGCATCCTGAGTGAATCCAATGGTCGGACCAAGCTGAGGAGGCTTTCCAGGCCCTGAAGAAAGCCCTGACCGCCAAGCCGGTCCTCCACGCCCCGGACTTCAACCGCCCCTTCAACCGGGGGGGGCAGTGGGGGTGTGCCGGGTCCCGATCAGCGTCGCCCTGGCAGCAAAGGACTATCAGCTGGAATTTTTTTCGTATATCTGTAATATGTATAAAATCAAATACATTTACTTTTTTTACACATTTTGTTATATAAACACATGTATACATGCATTTTTGTAACAAAAACATTTTGATGGAAGTTTTCGTATCTTTTAATTGGTTTCTTGTCATATTATCATTTTGAGCTTTGGTCTGAACAGCTGTTTTTGAAGTCTTTTGACACGCTTGAAAGATGTTGAAGTGATCCTCTATTAACAAAGCCGGTGCCTAGCGATGCTTCTTTGGTCCCTGGTTCCCATTCCCAGGTTTAGTGGATCTTCTGGGGTAAGGTAATTATCAGACCTCTATAGAAATCCTATTCTTCTGGTTTATCACAGTTGTGTAGGAGCATGTTTGTGGAGGAAGAGGAGGTGTAGGCTTCTGCTCAATTTGATCACAGGCCAATGGGACAGGGCCTGGGCAGTAAATATTTGGGAGAATTCCAACACTTGTACGGTTTATTATTGGTACTACTGTTTGGTGATTTTAATTTGGACACCAATACTGTGCTTCGGCTTTAGTCCTAATGTTCTTGTAGCACATGCCATGTTTAAGGGAAAGACGTTTTACTTGTTCGTGGTGGTAGAGATGTATGCCCCATTTTTAGGTAGTGAGCCGGTGTGTAAAGTAGTTCCAGGACAACAACAAAAAATACCTGTATGTTGTAAGGTGCCTCGTTCTATCACTACAGCCTGCTTCGCTTCTCTTCACTGTAAACTTCAGGTATCATCAAACACTACAGTGTATCACAGCCTAACTTTTACACACACAATCAGATTGTGGTTTAACATAACTAACGTTGACTTGTTCAAGATCATTATCTCTCGCGATCTTCTATGCAGCGTGCTAAGCTAAAGCTAGCCTCACAAGAAAGTAAAAAAAAAAACTATATTTCTCCCTTCAACGTCGTGGATATAACCTTCGATCCGATTGCTGTAACCTTTTAGAAGGATGGCTCTCTGAAGTTTTGATCCTTCATCCGCCCAAGACTCCACAACGCTGACAGTAAGAGGAGGAAGGCACGATAGGTTCGTCAACCACACAGCCATGTCTTGTTGTTGTGATTTCCCGCTATCCCTCACAGCCTCGTTTTCAATCAAAATGGCAGCGGGATGGATAAGGTGCCAGTACTTATTCTAAAAGGCTTGCTGAGATGTAAATGTTTAAATGTATTTCTTACATTATATTGCAATGTATTTAAATAGCAATGTTAATTGTCACATTTGGGGTTTCTTGTTCTCTGCATCGTGCATTTAACCTGCCAAAACTCAAACAGAATCATAAAACCTTTTGCATCCTTTCTGATGTCTACATCAACTCTGTAAATCAAAATTAGGAGGTGGGACAATACTTGTCAGCTATTGATTTCAGCTCTTGGAGTCTCTATTAATGAGCTGATGATCTGATTCAGGTGTGGAAAGCACACAGTGTTGAGGGGCCTCCATGAACATGGCTGGGAACCACTGGACAACATGACTAGAGAAATTTAGTTTAGATTTATTTCTAATGTCTGTGAAGCAAGTGGCCTAGAAATGCATATCAATAAACTAAAATGTTACAAATTGAGTGTGTGATTTATTTTATTCATGATAATAATACTATTAATAATAATAATGACTAACCCAGGTTTTATTAAGTATTAATTGTCCAGCAGCGGTGTTCAAAACTCTGGTGCTGCCCCTGATTTTAAACTTTGTGCTCGTGTTTAATTTGTGTCTCATTCACCTGCATCAAGTGTTTATATGTGTTCATGTGAAAAAAGAAAGTCATATAAACCTGAGACAGCATAAGGGTGAATAAATTACTTTTGTTTTTGGGTTTTACACGGAATCCAGAAACATGCAAAAATAACTAAATAGAAAATGTGCTTCAAAACAATGAAAAGAGACTGAATTAAAAGAAGTTAAGGTCACTTTTGTGTTATATATTCTGTACTCATGTCTGAAATAATAATTCCATTTGAATTATTAAAGGTTTTTTTCCTCCACAATTATTGATATGTAATTATTTATAATTAATAAGATTAATTCATAAGAAACTCAAGTAATCATTGTAACATTAAATTTAAAAAGAAAAAAAAAGGCTGCACATAGACAACTAATGGTTATATATTACGGTCATAAGTAATGGTTGTTTTTTTATTATTAAAAAATGTTTTTTTTTTTGTTTAGTTTTTTTTGAGCAGCCAAATTCTTTTGTTACTTTAATATTTAATCAAATTGTAAGGAATATAACTTTTTCTTATTTCAAAAGAAATATAATGAAGTAAAAGCACAATAAGTTTAAATTTAAACTGTATTTCAGTTAAATTGATTACTACAGTAATAAAGTATCATTTTAAAAAGTATTTCACACCTTGAATAAGCTTCACAGATAAAATTGAGTTTTATCTGTAGATCTGTTATTTTAATAATCATCAAATGAGAATAAAAGCAACCTGTTTGTGTCTCAGTATCTTCTTGTTTGACTCTGAATGTTTCTTCAATCTCCACATCTTCAGTCTCCTCTTTAATGAACTCCATCTTTATAATAGTGTCCATAAACACAGAAAACTGCTGAGATCCACACACTGTCCTGTTTAAGATGAGAAGAACCAGTCCAGACTAAATCACTGGGTTTGTCTATAGTTCAGTAGATATTGACTGAATCACGAGCGGATGAGCTTCACTAGTAACCTGAATATAATCATTAGGTGACATGCTGCAATATCATAATCAATATTAATAAATTCACGTTATATCACTTGTTCAAACATTAAACATTGTAGATGTTGCCGAATCACAATAGATACAGAGCAGCGCAGACTTATGACATCACAGCTCCCTACCAAAATAAAAGTACCGTTCACACACTTCTTCTTTGTAGTATAAACCGGTGATTCTCAACCAGTGGGCTTTCGAGCGCCATCTGGTGGGCCTTGCAGGCAGTGGTAGATTACTCCAAATTAATTTTTATTTATTTTTTAAATAAATATTTCTTGTAATTTGTAATAATCTAATTATTCTTTTGAATTTATATAATCAAAAACATGAACGTTTGGAATTAAAGCTGTGTATAGAAATCGCAACACTTATCACGTCACAGCGTCAGTTTGAACATTTGTTCAATAGACCATTTTCACGGGTATCTATGACGACTTCCGGTCGGTTTCTTGCTGGGATAATCAACTTACTGTTGAATGGCAGTCGGCAAACACAATGGAGCATCCAGAACTGCTGTTTAGCTGTTCGCTCAAAAATCTTCCCAAACTGACCATGGCAAATGTTACACAGTTAGTGGAGCGCGCCATGCCATCTAAAAAACTTGAAAAAGGATACAAATATTTTCATGAAAATTATCTTTTCAACTACGAAGGTAAGTACGTGCTCTCTTTTTAATACTATTTTGCTGGCTAACATCGTGTGCTATGCTAATTTAGAAATGGAGCAATATTCATATTCTTCTATTTTTTGCGTACTTAATTAGTATCAAACGTTGTGAATATGGAGGTAGTGGTAAGAGGCAGGTGTCACAGATCAATGAGGAAAAGAGAGGAACCACATTCCCTACAGGTTTTATTCAGCAGTGTGCTAACATAAACATGTTCAGTTATACCGTAAGCTGTTCACATTACTTTACTGCGGTTGCAGATTTCTTCTACACTTATTTGTTCTGCTTTGGCCTTAATTTCCTGCAGTTGCAGATTTCAGTAGTGGTTATCTCCCCAACTCTGTTCAGCTCCAGTGTTTCTGTGTTTATGGCATTTCAAGAGCATTAAACACAATAACTAAGTAGTGTGAAATGTGCTTAAATTAATCAGGTATCTAGTTTTTAGTGACGGTAGATGTCACTTACATTTGAAGATAACATAGCATGCTACACAGAAAGGGTTGTCTTATTTGCTTAATATATATATATTATATATTACTATAGTGGCTGATTGCCTTAGTGAAACATGACTCTTGTTGTTCCATAAAACTGTTCAGAAGGCCCATGTTCATACATTAAACCTCACCATTAATAATCTATTGTAATAAACATTTAATTCCATGGCTTGTAGTGTTACTCATTTGTTTGTTCACCTGTAGGTCACTTTACAAACTGATGCGCCTGTGCAGTTAAACAGCACGTTATGCTCATGTGCTGCGGGGAAGACATGGTTGCCTTGCTTTACCAGTGTGCACATTTTAGTATGATGAAAATGCAGACAGCCCCATTACCAGTCCCTTGTACT
>JAUMHG010034643.1:0-11786 GCA_032359395.1 Enteromius anoplus
TAAGACAATTTATAACATCTACATATGAATATATAACAACGGATGTATTTTAGTTATTTATTGCACCTTATGTTGTCAAGAGTTTGTCACAAGATGGCGCCAAACGGTAATCTTTGTTGGCGTGTAGGGATTTTAAACAGACAAGTAGTACCGGCTATACGTTATTACTTTGGAGCGGTTATTATTCGAAAAAAAACGAACCTGTAAATATCTCAACTGACCAATCAGAATCAAGCATTCCAGAGAGCCGTGTAATAAAGTAATATAAATGACCTTTCTGTAAAAATGTATATAATAAGCGAGTACACCATGAATTCATTTTATAAACCGTGTTTTGGCTTGTCCTGAATCTCTACGGTGCACCTATGATAAGTGTTTGTATATAATATTTATATTCATACTATTTTGACTGGTTTAGGTAGGTACTGTTACGAAGTAGCCCAGTACCTGCATGAGTTTTCACAAACAAGCACCAAGAGAAGCCCAATGTTCTTCCACAAGACGCATGCAATTCTGTTTATTAAGCACCAAAAATTACGGACTGCAGCTTTAAATTTGAATTTCTAACAAGTAGCATACAAACACTATTCTTTGTTTGTTCTCTCTGCATGTCATATGAATACAGCTACAGTCCCTTTTTATTTAGAGAAACACTTAAAACTTTAGGGACCTTAACTAGACTGATTTATTCCAGGTATTCAAGTGATGGTTTGCATGGTTTGTTTTAGATGACGCGTGTCACTCCCAGAAGGAGCTATTGTTTTAATTAAACAGTGCTGGCTGTATTGATGTCGACAGGACTACTGACCAGGCATCCTATTTCAGATTGATTCACTGATTTTGAAACTGATCATCATTGATTTCTGTGTTCATATCTTTCACTCCAAAGCCCCACTAAGTCAGAGTTCATCCGCGCCAAGTACCAGATGTTAGCCTTCGTCCACAAGCTGCCCTGCCGTGATGATGATGGGGTCACTACGAAGGACCTCAGCAAGGTTAGACCTTCCAAAGGCGGCATCATCTCTCTGACTCTTTATCTCAGTCTCGTCTCATTCCATCTTTCCTCCTCGGTCTCTCTCTGCTCCCCACTGTCTGTGCACTTGCAGGAGGGCCCTTAAAATGACACCCCGCTAGTGAATAAATGTGCCTTCCTCAGTGCTATTAAATGGTCCTAATGAGAGGATGCGCAGGAGGTCTGCTCTCTTTCTGTGTCTTTCATGCTGTGTTCCTCTCTTTTTCTCTCTCAAACACTCGCTTATTCTATTGTTCTTGCCTGCAGCAACTCCACTCAAGTGTGCGGACAGGAAGTCTGGAGACATGTTTACGGCTACTCTCACTGGGGGCACAAGCCAACTTCTTTCACCCGGTAAGATCTGCCGTCTCTCACTGTTCTGTCAGGTTTTCTTTATAACTGAAACAGATGCTATATTTTTAGGCATAATTTTTTTTGTTTGTATCTGAGGATGTTATTGTGTGTAACTAGGAACTTCATTGTCTGACTGTTTTATAACATCCAATTTTTACAAATCTGATTTAAAGCATAAATATTTTCTAGCTACCTGTTCGTTCTTGTCACTAATGTTATTGCAATGGCAAACAATATGGATTGTCTGAAAAACAAAACAAAAAAACAGATCTGATTTCATTACTTGCCAAACAACAGTGCAGACAGTCAATTCAAAAGACTGTATTTGAAAACAGCACAGTGATCAGACCTGATGTTCACTCCACAGGAAAAGGGCACGACCCCTCTACATGTGGCCTCCAAAGCAGGGCAGGTTCTGCAGGCTGAGCTGCTGGTGGTGTACGGGGCAGATCCAGGAGCTCCAGATATCAATGGCCGCACACCTATAGACTATGCCCGGTAAATACAAAACATAGAAGTCACTAGGTCCTCAGCACTGATCAATGGAAGCTATCTATTTATCCATCCGTCTACCTTTTCATCTATATCATATCCATCCCTCCATCCATCTCATATCTTTATGTCCTTCAGTGTCATATCCATCTATCTCATGTCATCTCTATCTGTTCATCCATATCATCCTTGCCATCTATCCATCTATGCCATATCACATCATATATTATAATTTCATATCTTGTCCATCTATCTATCATTCTTTCTGTCTGTCTGGTCTGCTTCTCTGTCTGTCTGTTGTTATCTTGTTCTGTTTGCTCTCTTGTCATTCTTTCTATCTGCCCTCCAGTCACTCTGTCTGCCGTTTTTCCACTCTGTCTGACTGCCTTTCTATCATTCCATTTGTCTAGCTAATGTTTTTAAAAAGGATCTAGTGACTCTGGTTTGTAATAATGTGACTTTGTTCTTGCAGGCAAGCAGGTCACGTGGAGCTTGCCGAGCGCTTGGTGGAGTGTCAGTATGAGCTCACAGACAGGCTGGCCTTCTATCTGTGTGGACGTCGCCCAGGTGAGCTCAGAGTACCTGTTTTACAGTATTTCCTTGAATACTGGCCGTAATGCAAATTGTGCTGCCTTACAGATGCATACATTGCAAAGGTGTTGATTAACTGTAGAGTTCCAGTGCGCTTTCTACACTAAAATAGACTCAGCGCTGAAACTCTGATTACACCAAAGCTTCTGCTGTGTGTGGCTTACACAGGCAGTGTGAAAACTGTAACCTGCTAATTTGGGCAACAAAATAAATATGTCCTGGATGTGTGTGTGTGTGTGGTGCGAAACACACCAATCTGTCCGCCCAATTGAGGATGAACATTAAAAAAAAAAAAAAAAATTCTCATGTTTGTTTTTTGCAGATCACAAGAACGGTCATTATATCATCCCTCAGATGGCAGACAGGTACATTGTTTCAGTATGAAAGCGTTTTTGCATGTAGAAAAACTATCAGAATGTGAAATTATTGAAGCTCATCAGTGCAGTTTTATTTGTTGCTGTCATGATATCCTCCCTCAAATTTTTTCTGCTTATTAAGGGGTAGATACAGTGTACTAAGATCAGTTTGCGGTTGGTGTATCTGTGTGTGATGGCCAGCAGGTTGCGCCACATGGTCAGTCAGTTTGCATTAAGGCAGAGAGTGTCCTCAACCTCTGTAGCGCTGTCTACCTCAAATGCACCGCAGCTGAATGACATTTACTGACCTGTCCAGAAGGAGTGTTGATATGGGGTCTATCCCTTTTCTTTCTCTTTCTATCTGTCTTCTGCTCACTTTTCGGTCTCGCTCACTCGTTCTCTGTTTTCTCCATCTTGCTGCGCTTTTGGAGGCAGAGCTCGCCCTAAGTGCCCGACGCAGAGGTATCTCTTTCTCTCTTTTCTCATCCCCCTCTCCATAAACCCTGCTCTCTTTCTTTCTCACATGCCTTCATCTGGGAATGGGTGACTGGAGAGATGAGGCAGGAATCTGAAAACACTTTTTTTTGTACAATTCCCCATCATTTTTCATATCAAGTCAATATAAAAATTGTAGTTGACCTTTTCCACTTAATTACATATTCCTTTTCATGTTGTGCACAATACAGTGCATGTTTTTATTCATTGTTCCATCTCAGAAAGTGTTAGAAGTGGACAAATAGCAAATTTAGATTTGGGTCATAATATTCTAGTATGGATCACAATTCAGTCAGAATCGTGTTCCTCCTCTTCTTTTCTGGTTCTCCCATTCCTTACACCACACTTCATCCATCCATCCATTCATCCACTTCTTTTTTCATCTCTCCTCATCTTTCTCTGTCCGCATGCTGCCAGCATCCTTTTATTCTTGTGTCTGTGTCTTTGTCTTTACGTAGCCTGGACCTCTCTGAACTGGCAAAGGCAGCCAAGAAGAAGCTTCAAGCGGTGAGTGATGCAGGTTACTGAACCCCCCTTCAGAAAATTATGGGAATTTGAGTTTTTAGACAGGCGCAACTCAAAGCAAAAAGCGATAAAAGCTTTTCCATGTAAATCACAAAGTGTATTTCAATTTGATTTGAATTGGATGTATCACCAACCCCTTGACACAAGTGCTTGTCAACACGGCTGTCTTGTTTTTTTGTTTGTTGTTTCTTTTTCGATTGTAAAACCACTGGTCAAGTTCTGACGATGAAATTTACATGATATGCACTGTACATATAATAAAATATACTTTGGGCTTAAAGAGATAGTTCATCCAAAAATTAAAATTCTGTCATTAATTACTCACCCTTGTGTCGTTGCAAACTGAAAAGACCTTTGTTCATCAACACAAATTCAGATATTTTTGTTGAAATTCGAGATCTTTCTCACCCTGTATAGACAGCGATGCAACTGAAACGTCTCCAGGCCTAGAAAGTTTAGAACGATATGAGGGTGAGCCAAAATTACAATATTTTGTGGTTATCCTTTGAGATATGTCACAATAAAGCAATTTCAGTCTCAGCTTCCGTTTGACAGACACAAGGGATAATTCAAAGTTAAACGGATTAGTGAATAATTAAATAGATTAATTAGGGTTGAAGCTCAACTCGGCAGGACACCGGCCCTCCAGGACTGTGTCTTGTCACACCTGGATTACAAAAACTTATTTCACACTGGCCCAAATCCGACTTTTTATCTGATTTTCTTATGACAGTCTGAGCAGCACAAATCAGATTTTTTTCAAAAAAAGGTCACTGTCATATGTGGTCCTAAATTGGATACATATTAGGGTTTGGCAATGTTGACCAATTTGGGGGGTGGGGAGGTGGGGTGTTACTTAGTTGTTACTAAATCACCAAGCCCCGCCCCACGACTGACAAGAATGACAAAAACAATGTTCAAGCGAGCAGGTGAGAGAAGACCAAGCGCAGGGATGATCGCGTGCGAGTGTTTGAATTGCACTCGGAAGACACATCAAGCAAGGGTTTAAAAAGGGCAGAAGATCGCGATGCCGGCTCAGCATCATGATGTCTATCCGCTATCGATGGCATCTATCGACCCAACCTTAATACGTAATTGATGTTTTGCAATGCGACTTCAATCTGAACGGCCATGCCGCATTTCATGTGATTTTTACATCATTGAAATGCGACAGACGTCACAGTTCTGCGCTGGAAGAGGTGGGAAGATTAAAAACACAATGGCTGAGAACGGTGATGTAGGTGGTCAGTGAAAGAATAGTTAAAAATCGCTAAACACACACTGACACGTGCAGCATCCATTCTTATTTCTGCAAACACACTGCGCTGCGTCTGACGTCACTTTTTTTTCTGCACATGCGGGTCACTTTAGGGCTGTATAGGACTGACACAAGACTGATGGCAGTCGCATTTAAATAACAATGTGAACAAAAAATCTGAGCAGTAAGACCTCCCGTGTGAACTAAGCATTATTCATCACAAGACTAATAATTTGCTCTAACAAAGCAATCGGGTCGATTTTGATTTCATGAATTCATGGACATTTAAAACATTCGTACTGATTATGATTGTGTTGGATCACAACCTTTTTGATTTTAGTATGTCCATATGAATTACTTGCCACAGGAATCCTTATAAGGCTCTTTTCTTAAGAGAATTAAGAGGAAAATGTTTGATAAATTCAGTAGATAAATTTAGCAAATGCTTTGAATTCCCTTAGCTTGCATTTGATCTTTTATTTAGTGCCTTGTTTTGTCTCCTCAATGATGTCTGCCTGTTGTGTGTGTGTGTGTGTGTTCTGTGATTTTTTTTTTGTTTTTGTTTTTTTTCTTTCCCCCATGTCTAAATACCACATACTGATGCGTCTGTCTGTGTGTGTGTGGATGCAGTTAAATAACCGTTTGTTCGAGGAGCTGGCTATGGATGTGTACGATGAAGTGGACCGTAGAGAAAACGACGCAGGTAAGCCACAAACCCCCATCTGTTCCTTTTCCCAACTTTCCCTGCTTCTCACTCTCTCCCTTATGTAGTTATGGAGCATTCCGGAGGCGTGGGGACAGTTGTATCCGTGTCCCTAGAGACACAGTGATCGGTGTGTTGTATAAACACTGGCTATAGAAGGACTAAAGCAGTGCAGTCAGCTTGTAGAGAAGGGAGGGAGAGAGACGCCAAATGGAAAGGAGGGTGAAAGGGAGCGAGAGCAAGGGAGAGCCGCAGGAATTCTCTCCTCCTCCTCTCTATCTCTCGCTCTCTCTCTCTGCTCCCGTTCCTGGTTGTTGAGGAGAAGAGGTAGCATGCTGGGGTGGCAGACTGGGATTCTGATGGTAAGCAGGGCTGAGAGCGAGGCAGGGGGCCAAACGCACACATAAACACAAACCGAACGGGAGGGGTAGATGCGAACTCTCTGAAACCCTCGGAGTCTGTTTGTATATATTTGTCTTGTTTATTTATCTTAATTCTGTTTCTCTCAGTGTGGCTGACAACTCAGAACCACAGTACGCTTGTGACTGAACGGAGCGCCGTCCCCTTCTTACCCGTCAACCCTGAATACTCAGCGACACGCAACCAGGTAACACACAGCATTTTAGAGGATGTGATTAAAGTATGTTTGAGAGGAGGCTCTCCGCTCCTGCTGCCCCCTTGCGTAAGTGCTTGTCACTTCCATGCGGGCCCGTTTTTGATTAAGGCACAAAGGGGAGATGATATCTGGGGAGCAGACGACATGGGGCTAAAAATAGACATTTTGTGGTTGTGTAAACGTCTGAGGCTCAGGTTTGGCCGGCAAACCAACAAATGGATGTTTTCCAGCTGTGTAACTGCTGCAGACGTGCAGCGGCTCCCTCCCCCTCAGCGTTTCCACTGGCATCCTCGCATGACCCTCTGCTTGAAATAGTTCTTTTATACAGCAAGACCACTAAGTACGTTTACTCAAGGGTACGTTCCCTGCAGGCTGATTGGACAGGCTGAGAATTTCCTGTTCTTTTGCGGATACATGAGGATTTGAGACATGGAAAGAGATGATGGAAGGAGGGACACGCACACCCAGTGGTCAAGAGTCGGAATGCTGAACTGTAGATGTGGCAGTGTTTTCCAGTATTTGACATGTCCAAGTCGCCCTCTAGCAGAACGGACAGTTCTGTAATGACATGCTTACTGCTGAGCCATTAACTGCTTAAATAAAGCATACTTGCTAATTTGAAACCCGCAGAGCTCCACAGAAAAGCTCTCTTGTGAATGGTTTCCTGTGTAGAAATCATTCATAAAAATCGACACATCCCCTACATCTTTTATGTGATGTTTCATGGAAAATTGAGGCTAATTTAATATATATATATATATATATGTGTGTGTGTGTTTGTGTGAGTAATAATTTCATCTTCTTCTTATTATTATTTATTTAATTTTTTTATTATTATTTTTTATCAATATTATTTTTATTTTTTCATTTCTAGGGGCGGCAGAAATTGGCTCGCTTTAACGCACGAGAATTTGCCACCCTCATTATCGACATTCTCAGTGATGCCAAGCAACGGCAGCATGGAAAGGGCTTGACAAGCCCCACAGGTGAGACGCCAACATTGCACTTCTCAATCTTTGAGATTTTATGTGAATATCAATAACACTGGTTCAGTAAAAGATGGATATTGCTAAGCCTGTGCGTTTTCTCAGTGTCTCCTCATATTAATGATGTTATCTTTCGCTTTTGTGGCTATTGTTTTTCAGACCCGCTGGATCTGAGTCAGGCAGACGATGACCAGCACGATTACGACAGCGTAGCGTCTGATGAAGACACAGACAGTGAACTAACTGCACAGAATAACAACAACACCCAGCGTAACAACCGCGCCAAGGTGAGCTCATCACTGGGTGTTTACCTGAAGCAAAAGATAGAAGGTCATCAATCTAGATGTCCATCATTCGTAATGAGTCCACTTAAGTTAAGGAGTTTCTTAAAACCTTTGCTTTTAGCCAGGCTCAGATAATCCCCTGCATCTTATGAGATGGCCTCGGTAGATGTTGATCTTGGTTTTGCCAGACCAGCAAACTACTATTTTCAGTAATACAGAAGCCAGTGTTGTCATGTCCCAGCATGCACCGCTGGAAGAGCAGCAGCCCTGCCTCATATTTGCTGAATGACATCATCCCCTTTTTTCAAGGCTGTGATCAGTAAAGCTATTGCTCTGCAGCTGAGGACAGGATGCTGTGAATGAGCATGCTCAGTCTGCATACAGGAAGTGACATTGCTGAGTGTAGGAGAGCAAAATTAATTCCTGTTGAGGAATGTGGGGTTTAAAACCTTCTCCAGTAGCACTACTGTTTGTTATTTGTTGTACGGTTACTCACTTTATCTAGCAACTTTTTGTGCTTTTTGTATTAAATATAATCTTATGTCATTTATTCAGTATGCTTTATAAAATCTTAATATTAAAATCTCCATTTTATTGGTAGGTTTATATAAACGTATGGACATCAGTGATACCTAAAATCAGTTTTCTTAGAGATTAAACATACTGTTATGACTAACTGAATTTTTAGCAACCAGTCTTTATGAAATAAGGTTTAAAATAATGCATTTATTTAAAATGGTCATTTTGTTACATGTTACTCTTCAAATCGGTCCCCTTTATTGTTTATTGTTCATTAACTGTATGTTGTGATTTGATTGGTGGTTTGTGTTGTCAATCAGAGCATGGACTCGTCGGACCTGTCTGATGGGCCCATCACGCTACAGGAGTATCTGGAGGTGAAGAAAGCACTGGCTTCCTCAGAGGCCAAAGTTCAGCAGCTCATGAAGGTCAACAATAACCTGAGTGAGGAACTGCGGAGGCTTCAGAAGGAGGTACGCCCACCCACTGGACCAAAACTGTGACGATAACATACAGATCAAAATGAAATTCTGCTATAAACCAGAGCTCACTATTACACATACTGATCCCAAACCATCAGACCGAGCAGGACAGTGTTAATATGCACTACTGTTCAAATGTTTGGGGTCAGTACGTTTTTTTTTTTAAATGTTTTGCTTTGCTTATGCTCACCAAAGCTGAATTTATTTGATCAAAAATACAGTAAAAACTGTAATACGGTCAAATATTATTACAATGTAAAATAACTGTGTTTTGTATTTTTAATATATTATATCTGTAATGACAAAGAAATTACTTACTCCAGTGTTCAGAGAACCTTTAGAAGTCATTATAATGTGCTTATTTGCTGCTCAAGAAACATTACCACACTTAAAACAGTTGGGCTGCTTAATATGTATGTGGGTGCATTTTTAATAATACTCTGATTAACATATTTAAAACATTATACATAAACATAACATAAAACATGTTATTTGAAATAGACATCTTCTGTAACATGTTTTTACTGCCATTTTTGATCAATTTAATGCATATTTTGTAAAGAAATAGGAGTATAAATAAATACTGATCCCAAACTAATAAGAATGAAGAAGCCCCTGGAGAATGAAGCCCCTCCTTGTTCAGTAAACCTTAAACTTCCTGTCCATTAGAACAACCTTGTTTTATCAGCCCCAGCATGACGTAACCATCCACACTGCAACTGTTGTTTTCTTTGGTCCTTGTGTTTGTGTATGTGTGTGTGACTCCCGGGTCTGATGCCCCTCCATCCCTGTAGATCACACGGACGCAGACGGAGAACAGCGCGCTGCGGGGGGCCCAGGTTGGGGTTGGGGGCTCTCTGACCGGGGGTGGTGGCCCTGGGCTGTGGCCTGGTGGGGTAAGGGGTAAGGGCGGAGGGGTAGGTGGAGACTCCAGCCTAAACACATCCTCATCTGCCCCCCTCCGCCGGGACAGACAAGCCTTCTCCATGTATGAGCCCGTGGGGACCACCCCCAAATCTCTCAACCCAGCCCTGGACCCCCTGACGGGCCGCCTGCAGCCTCTCAGCCCCGTAAGTGTGAGAATTAGTGGCCGGCCTGATCTTTTAAACTTCCTTTTTTTGTTGGGCTCTCTTTCTCCCTCTGCTTACCTGAGCCCACTTTGGTGTGCTGCTGCTACCTGGAGCACCTGCTTCCACTCTTACTCGCTGCTCTCTACCGCCACCTTATGGCCAAACAGGAGCACTTCCTGCCCTGATGACACCTCTTTTTTTCTAGATATTGGCTGTGTCTGAAAACTTAGTGCGCTACCCAAATGGACAGCATTTTTGAGCATCATGGGTCTCTTATACACCTGGTATCAAGGACTGTGCTATTTGTGAATGTACCCCTAAATTCACAAATTACTCCAAAATATATTTGCATTTTTATTTTTAGTTCTGGTTCCTTTCTTAGCTTTACTTTTCTTAATTTTTTATTTAAAAAAGTATTATTGTTATTTATGATTTATGTGTTTTTATACATTTCTCTTCTTTATTAGCTATCAAAATGCAGGAATATAATTTTGAGGGAGTATTTATTAGCTTTCAACATGCAAAATTTCTTTGCATTTTTGCATTATGTCATTTCATTTTTCAGTAATTTTGTCAATGTATAGAAATTTAGTTTTGGAAGATTTCGTAATTTATATTTCTTTATCTTTATCATAAACTTCTTCAATTTTTTGGTATTTTTGTTTTATTTTTCAACTTATTTTTAACTTTAAAAAAACTTGTATTATTTTCATTGTTTATTTTTATTATATTTTTAAAAATCCTTTAAAAAAGCAAATTCTCTAGATTTATCACCATAATGTGGCTTATATTATCACAAAATCTTAAACCTTGTGTCGGTCTCTGGCTCAACCAGAATGCATGTTAATACTAGGTTTGCCTATAATGCTCAAAAAAGTTGCGTAGCTAGACAGCTCAATACATTTTGAGACACAAGCTTTGTATATGATCTATCTAGCATACAGTAGGAAGATAGAAGTGGCATGAATTGCATTGTATCGTTCTTGAAATGGTTGATATGCCAAGAGAGGCTCTCGATATGCTTGTCTTGTGCAATATGTCATGTCTGGAATGTGTAGAAAACTGATCGCTGGTTGCCTGATTAGAGAAACTCAAATGAGTTGATCTGCATGGCACACATCAAATGTTTAATGATTTCCTGTAGTGTGCAGTGAAATGTTGTGCTGCACCAGATGGCGCTAAAATGAGAAATCGCCCTCTGTGGATATTCATAGATCTTTAGGATGTATTTTAATGTCTTTTGAATGCCTTGTTTTGATTTGCTTCGATTGCTTTTGCTATTTTCCAAATACACCATTTTCATTATGCAATATCCAATTTTTGGGTCATTGCTGACAGTTTAATGTAGACTTATTTTGTTTTATTATTTGTGGTTAATGTTTTTGGGATGCACCTTTGTGTCTGTTTTATGAACTGCACTGTTTAATGTGTGAGTGTCTGTTTTTAGTGTTTTAATTAGTTTAGAGAAGTGGATGTTATTGCATTGTTAATTCAGTATTGCTTTTGAGCTTAGAGTAGAATCTTGCTGTTCTGCAATATTAAAAACCTCTACACTTTTAGGTTACTTGTGTCTAACTGAATTGCAGTCGTCAGTATAGCAGTTTTGCCGTAAATTCTCTTACACCTAACAGTTCTGCGCAGAAACGACTATCAAAGCTTTCCTTCTTTCCTTTCCGTCCTCTGTCTGCTGACTGTCTGTCAGTTCTTCTCCTCCTGTTAATCTCATTCTGCTCATGTTCAGGTGCGAAAGGGCGCTCCGGCGGGTCCCACCCCCTACGGAGGACCGCACCTGTCAGCCTCCACTGACGGGCGATATAATGTGAGTGCCTCTTTCCATTCATATCTTCTCTGACATGTGACTTACAGACTGTGATGTGTAACAGACTTCTGCGCGTGTTCGTCCTGCACAGCCTCTAAAAGCGGGAGAGAAATATGGGAGCGGAACTGATAGTGATTATGACAACTCTCAAACTTATGACGTCTCCCTTGGGTGAGTGCAAGCTAGCATTAAATACAAACAAAGCACACTAGCTGATGTATATA
>JAUMHG010034644.1:0-11786 GCA_032359395.1 Enteromius anoplus
TTCTGTATTTAATAATAGTTGAGTTTGCCCTGCTGTGATAGCTGAAATATTAGTTCCTGCGCTTTGTGTTGCAGTTAATGGACTGGTTGGCGGAGTAAATGTATCAGTATAAACTTGTACACCTCTAACGTAACGAAAATTACTAAAGTAACCGACGAAGCCTCCTGAAGGAATTCCTCCAATATATAATTCAGTAGAACTCAGAGAAGCACGGTTTTGAAAAGTAATTACAAGTGCTCCATTTACCCATAATCTATTCCCTGTACTATTATTAGTACCTGAGGTAAAAGTAATAGCTACATGATTCCAAGCATTGAGTGTAACTGTTCCAGTAGAAAATGCCCCAGTGATACCCGTGGTAAGGTTATATCTATTATTAATCAAAGAGAAGCTGAAACCGCCAAACGATGACGTTCCACCTGCTCTAGTATTCCATAATACACCATTACCTGGAGTAGGATAGAACCAAAATTCATATGTACCAGGACTAGATCCAAGTGCTGTTATACTAGTGGTCCCAATATAAGAGCTTGAGCTTCCCAACTCTATACTACCTCCTGGTGGTGGAATAGTTACATTGACTCCTGGCCCAAGTGTGATTCCGTTTCCTATTACTATTGGCATTATACTAGTCCTTTTCTTAACATATTAACACCATCCACCTTTATTAATCACTGGTGTATAGATAGTAAATGTAGCAGGAAATAAGAATGTACCTACTAGTGAAGTTCCGTTATTGTTACCTGGTAATTCCCAATCAGCGTCAGCAGGATCAATTGTTTGAATGTCAAAATAAGCACTATTAGGATCTCCGCTACCGTTATAATATCCAAATTTTACTAATCCGCTAGCGATAGTACTACCTGCCGCCCAAGTTACATTCCAAATATAACCTGTTGAGTTAGTAGGGTCAAGTCCTGCTGCTGCTACGGCTGCTGAAATTCCAGTAACTGCTGGAGAAGTAAGATTGGACCCAAAATATCCTTCACCAAGTCGACCTTGTGCCGCAGTGTTTATAAAACCTTCATTACCGTTAGTGCCCTGTGCAGTAGTATCTTGAAAGATAGCTCCTCCATTACTAAAGTCACTTGAACTTAATGTAAAAGATGAATCTACTAGTATATCAGGTCCTGCGCTGATACCACCACCAAATGTTATGCCGCCGTCTATTGTTAATGCCATTTTATTTCCTATAGTCCAAATCTTGCTTTGTTAGCATTCCAATTTGCTGTAACACCTGCTGCTCCAATGTCCTCATCATATATTCTTACGATACCTAATTTGCCACCCCAATACTCAGAACTATCCCAACGGGCCATCAATCTGATACCAGCACCACTTGTTGTAGGTGTGCCTATATATGATGTTTGATTGATTAAGGTATCGTTCACATACAGTTTAACTGTATTTCCATCATATGTGCCTACAATTTGATACCAAGCGCCTGAAGTTAGTGTATACCCAGATGGTGTTACCTGCCAGCTACCGTTAAAAAATCCTGCTTGAAAATTTGGTGGTCCAGCTTGTGGCCAACCCAAAGTATAGTTTATAGCACCACCAACAAATGTTTCTGTTATTAAACACGGATTGCTACCTGTGTTGGTACCTTCATAATAGTGCCAAGCTTCTACACTCCAAGTACTAATACTAGCTAATGATGTACTACAATCTGCCCATTGTGAAGAAGCTGGAACAAAATCAAAACTTCCCCCACCAACAATAGCACTATATGTAGGTGAATTATTTAACGTAAATGATAATCCATTTACTGAATCTATCCAGGGACCTGTTCCACTATAAGTAGCAGCATCTAAGTTCAATACTAATGATGAATAGTTAGGAGGAAGAATATCAGGTCCTACCCCAATTCCACCACCAAATGTTATACCACCGTCTATTGTTAATGCCATTTTATTTTACCTTTATTTTAATATCCAAATCTTGTTTTATAAGCATTCCACTGAGATTGAATCTGAGTTAAGGTTAATACACTATCCCATAGTTTAACTAATCCTACATCAGCAGTTACAACTTCAGTGCTTGTAGTAGAGTTAACGAATCTACCAAACAATCTTAAGCCGTTAAATCCACCAGATCCTACTCTAGTTCCAAAAGTAGTTGTTGGTTGACTACTATTAGCTACATAACTTTGTGTAACTGCTGATCCAGGTGTGCCATTGTATGTACACCATATAAATTGCCAATTGTTATTCTGTGCTGTGCTATTACTACCTACAAATGCTCCGTTGAAGAAAATATTTTGAACTCCTCCAGCATTACCCCATAATCCTGCCAACCAATCTGGGCTAACAGTATTAGCATTTAACAATCTACCTGCTGTGCCTGTTACTGACTTGTATACCATCATTACAGTATATGCGTTAGATGTTGCTGAATAGTCTGGACCAAACGTAAGAAAATCTGCGCTATTGGCTGTGGTCTTGCGGAATATACCACCATTAGTAGCACTCCAACTCATGCTACTATTAGTGTTCCTAGTTGTTATAGTGTAATTACCAGTGCCTAGTATAGTAGTTCCATTAACAGGAATATCTGAGTAGTTGGCTGCGTCTAAGTTTAACACTAAGTTTAATCCATCATATATTGGTGGTACCATGTCTGGACCCATGCCGATTCCTCCACCAATATTAATTCCACTCTCTATTATTAATGCCATTTATTTTCCTTATTACCAGGGCTTCCAAGATAATGTTTCTTCATCCCATAATGATGCTCCAGGATAAGGTACAGGAGGTTCCCATACACATGTTTCTTCATTCAATGTCCATGATGGGAAAGGTTGAGGTTCATAGAAAGCATCTCTTACTGGATCGTAAGTGTCTCCAATTCCTGCGTAATTTTTACGAAAAGGGGTTTTTCCAAATTGGTGTGCGCCCCTGAGCGTGTTATAACTAGTGCGTTTTACACTAGGATAACCCCATTCAATAGCATATAATTCTTCCCAAGTTTCAACAGTAGCATACTCAGGTAAGGGTTCATTCTCGTCTATACCACTAATAACTGATACTACAATATTATTTTCATCAAGTAATGCGTAATAAGCCATTTATTATATCACCTTTTTTATATCGCGGGCCACACAATAGTTCCGTTAGCCGTAAACCTATACATTCTGTATCCTGCGAAAGTTGTTGTATCTGTGGTAACTGTTCCAGTAGTAGTAGCATTGCCTGCTGTAGTAGGTTGAAGAATAATTACTACACCAGAACCGCCTGCTCCTGTACTATAAGGAGTACCATCAGAAACACCACCACCACCGCCACCTAAGTTAGTGCCACCGGCTGATGCAGCAGCAGCATTTACGCTGGCCCCATTACCACCGCCACCTGAGCCACCAATACCGAAAGCATTAACAGTATTAAGGGCGCCGCCACCTCCGCCCCCAGCATATGTTATACCATTAAACGCAGATCCTGCTCCTCCATTACCAGCTCTTGATGTAGTGCCGGACTCGCCCACACTACCAGCACCACCTCCACCACCTGCGCCACGTGCATTGCTTCCACCAGTACCAGCTCCGTTACCACCATTACTACCCTGACTAGGAGTTAACGCTGGGGTATTACCTGCACCACCAATATTACCTGTAGCAATTGTAGCACCACCACCGCCACCCCCTGAACCTCCAGAGTACCCATCAGCACCTACAAAACCACCTCCACCACCTCCAGCAGCAGTATAACTAGTTCCAGTACCAGTGAATGAAGAATTTGCTCCATTAGCACCCCTACTACTAGTAGTTCTTGACGCACCACCAGCCCCAACAACTACAGTATACGTTGTGCCAGCTGTCAGTGCTAGATTAGCTACAGATATAAAACCTCCAGCACCACCACCTCCACCATATTGAGTAGCACCACTGGCACCACCACCAACTACTAGTAGTTGAACTGTAGGCCCAGCGCCAGAATTCGCTATGTACCAAACAATTCTACCAGCGCCGCCAGGAGTGGTAATAGTACCAGAACCTGGATTACCTGAACCTGGGGTGTAGGTACCTATAGCACCTTGTCCTGCGCTACCACGATCTACATCAGTTGAATTTGATGGTGTAGTGCCAGAACCTGCTGTTGTAGTACCATTGGCTACAAGAGAAGTGTTAGCACTAACATGTCCACTGCCACCACCGCCGCCCATTTGTACACCAGCTCCGCCGCCACCCAAGAATCCCCCACCACCACCGCCTGATGCATTGGGATTACTCGCACCAGGGCCACCGTTACCAAATCCTGATCCACCTGGGTTTGTACCAGAAGAACCTGTGGCATTACCACTGCCACCATTTCTACCGCTACCAGCAGAACCAGACCCACCAAGACCTGATCCACCACCTGCTCCCGCACCTACTTGAGTGCCTCCACCAGCAGCTGGTCCACCTTGAACACCACCAGCCACACCTGAGGTACCACCACCTGCTCCAGCAATTCTTCCTCCGAAGTTCATACCAGCTCCACCACCACCTCCGGCTATTAATAAAGGAACATTACTAGTAATTATTTGTATTCCAGTACCACCTCCACCACCACCGCCATTTCGAATAGAACCATTTTCGCCACCAGCACATCCAACAATAAATTGATATGTTACACCGGTTGTTAAAATTATGTTGCCAATAGTATACCCACCTGCGCCACCGTTAGTAGGAGTAGATTGGTTAGCGCCACTGGCACCAGCACCTGCTCCACCTCCTCCTCCCCACATTTTAACTTGTGCTGTAGTATTAGAAGATACGTTAACGTTCCAAGTACCGCAGCTACTAAAAGTTATATTTGCTCTATAACCTTGATTAGCTGCTAAGTTTAAAGTGGTGTTACCGTTAAGCGCAGGAGTAACTCCTCCAGTTATAGCGGGAGCGCCGCCACCTCCAGTATTGCCTAACCCCAATCTAATATTATCATTACCTGACATATTATGTTAATCCTATTCTTTAAATAAATTACCGTATATTTACTACTTAACACCAATAGTCATAATATTTATGTTATGTTTGATCCTGTTATAACCCATGCTGTATTTGCTACTTTAATAGCAGTTGCCATACCATTGTTAGCTAATGTTCTAGAACCTGTAGCTCCGTTAGCTATGAAAGTCATAGTATCACCACATGAAATAGTTAAAGCATTAGCACTTAAATTTATGAAAGTTAAAACTGTACCATTAATATAAGATACATTAGCATTAGCAGCAATATTAACTGTGTTAACCGCAGCTCCTGATGCGTGATAAAACGCTTTACCAGCATCTGATGCTACTGTATTAGCAACGTTGGCTGCGACAGATACAATTGGAACATTTCTAAAACCCACTGGGTTAAGGTTAGCACCATCTACATAACTACCAGTTAAATCACCTATAAATGCGCTACTAAAGAAGTTAGCACTATTACCCAAAGTAAAATTATTACTTGATGCAGGAATTACGTTAGCGTTGGGAGCAATAACAGTACTAGTGAGTTGAAGCACGTTTGAACCGATAGCTTGAAAATTGATTGCGTTATTTACATTAAATCGTATATTAGTATTCCCGGAGCTAAGTGTAAGACCGTTTACTCCGTCAAGAGTCCTAGTAATTCCTATATTTCCTACTGTTAATAATCCGTTGCCAGCTAAGTTTGCAATTTCAGTTGTACCAGCATACCAATCAAAAGAAGAACTAGCTTGGTCAATACTCTGCCAAAAAGCACCAGCAGCAACACCTATCGCATAATCTACTTCACTTCCAGTAAGAGCGGGATACAATGTAATTTTCTGCCCAGCACTACGTGTAGTGAATGTAGGGGCACCTGTGCCATTTATGTTAAAATCAATTCTATTATTACCTGAACCGTTTAGATATAACTGTCCAGCACCAGTACTAAGGTTACCTGCTTGAGTAGAAGTTATTTGTCCTGTTGTAACAATATTTCCACCGATTACATTACCGGTAACGTTGGCTGTACCAGTGACATTAGCACCTGTTGCAGTAACTACTAGTACATTCGCAGTACCCACAGCACTGATATTAACATTACCATTAGCAGCAGGAATGCTGACGTTTGAATTTCCATTAGCAAAAGATCCTAATAAATTTCCTACTAAGTTTCCTAAGAAGTTATTAGCTCTAATATTAGCAGTTACACTGAATTCACCGTTAGCATTATACAATCTTGCTTTGATGTTACCTGTTTGAAATCCACCAGTAGAAAATATGATGTCTTTAGTTGTACCTAAGTTACCTGTAGAAATAACTAAGTTACCACCAAAGCTAGAGTTACCTTGAACAAACAAGTAACCATCACCTGGTCCTGTTATAGTATAATTAGCATCACTGAATGTGTTTCCAGTGAAACCTATATCTGTAAAGCTTTGTGTGTCATCACCATTGTTACCAGCCGCCACTAAGTCAGCACTACCTGTTCCCAGTGAATTATATAACGCTAATTGAGTAAAGTCTGATCCGGTACCTTGGAACACTGCTACTGGATTTGATAAAGATGATCCAGCTAGGCCAACAAATAGCTTTGATTGGCCAATAATATTACCTGCTATATTAGCTATGCCACCTATGTTAGCATTACCTGTAATGTTAGCATAACCTGCTACATTAGCACCAGTTCCAGTAACTACTAATATGTTAGCGTTACCTACTGCTGATACAGTAACATTTCCATTAGCAGTAGCTATATTTACATTTGAATTTCCATTAGCGATACTAGCACCGCCACCGCCACCGCCAGATTGAGCTACCCAACTTAGATTGCCTGTACCATCTGTTTGTAATACGTAGTCAGCAGTACCACCTGTAATTTTTAAGTTAGCAACCGCACCTAATGATACATTTGCGCCAGTGAAGTTTGCATTACCGCTGGCAGTAATAGCAGTAGTAGTAATGTTACCTGCTGATAAGTTACTTGATACATTAGCTGTACCAGTGATGTTAGCACCTGTATCACTGATAACCATTGTAGCATTACTTGCAGCAGTTAAGGTAATATTAGCATTAGCTGTAATAGCGATATTACTATTGCCGTTCTGTACTAAACCAGTGTTAACTGTTGTAATATTACCTGTAGTAATTATAGCAGTAGCTGTTCCTAAATTACCTACATTAGCATTACCTACTACTTGGAATACACCAGTACCACTTAAATTTGCCAATTCTGTTGTACCACCATACCACTTGAAGAATTGACCAGCATCTGCTGCTGGCAAACTAGTCCATAATACTCCAGAATCAACACCCAAGGCATAATCACCTGCGCTGCCACTCAATGAAGGGTACAGAGCAATTTTAGTCCCGGCACTACGTGTAGTAAATGTAGGTGCTCCTGTTCCATTCGTATTAAAATCAATTCTATTATTACCTGAACCGTTTAGATATAACTGCCCACCTCCATCACTAAGATTACCTGCTTGAGTAGAAGTTATTTGCCCTGTAGTTACTACCGATGTACCAGTTACTACTAATACGTTAGCATTGCCTGCAGCACTAATGTTTACATTGCCATTGGCACTAGGAATACTTACATTACTATTTCCGTTGGCTAATACGCCTAAGAAGTTAGCAGCACTTACGTTACCTGAGAAGTTACCTGTACCAGTGATGTTAGCACCTGTACCAGTTACTACTAATACAGTATTACCCACTGCGCTTATATTAACATTTCCATTGGCAGTAGCTATATTTACGTTTGAATTTCCATTAGATATGCTTGAAGATGATCCTCCCGCGGCACCCCAACTCAGTACTCCACTACCATTAGTTGTTAGTACTTGCCCATTGTCCCCATCATTTACTGGTAACGTTAATGTATAGTTTCCTGTAAATCCAGCGTCATTACTTGCCTTTATTGTAACTTGTCTATTTGCTGAACCGTTATTAGCTACTGCAACAAGCGAACCATCCACGGCAGTCCTGAGAATACTAGCAGTGAATGTACCACTACCATTTAAGTTTGCTACTTCAGTTATCCCAGCATACCATTTAAAAGATTGTCCTGCTCCAGGTACACTAGTCCAAAGAGTATCAGCAGCAATACCAATAGCATAATCTACATCAGTTGAATTAACAGCTGGATATAGTGTAAGCTTAGTACCAGCACTACGTGTAGTATTTGATGGTGCGCCTGTACCTGCTGTATTGTAATCAATTCTGCTAAGGGTTCCTCCATTTAAATATAACTGTCCGCCACCATCAGATGTACTACCTGCTCCAGTAGCATTTATTCTAACCGATGCGTTTACATTACCAGCACTAATATTTCCATTACCATTGATATTGACTGCTGTGCTAGTAAGAGTCATCATGATATTAGCATTAACAACAAATGTCATATTACCATTTTGGTTATAATCCATAGCAATATTACTACTAAGTCCATTAGTAATGTTACCAACGATACCACCAGATGTATTGGCAAATATACTATTTGCAAAATAAACATCACCATTAAAACGACTATTCAATGGAGTTATAGTAAATATAGGACTAGTACCACCACTACTCATAGTTATATTAGCATTATTGTTTATAACTATATTAGATGTACCATTGGCTATTATAGAACCACTACTGACTCCTGCCCAAACCATATTACCAGCACCATCTGTTTGTAAGTATTGACCACTGGTACCAACATTAGGTGGGAAGCTTAATGAGAAATTAGAACTAAAATTAGCATTAGTAGATGATTTAAGACTTATTGTTCGTAAATTAGTTCCATTGTTTCCTGTCAGAGTTAATGGCACCGCATTAGATAAAATAACATTGGATCCAGTTACAGTAACTACGTTAGCATTACCTACAGCACTGATATTAACATTACCATTAGCACTAGGAATACTAACGTTACTATTTCCATTGGCAAATACACCTATAAAGTTACCACTAGTAGTATTACCTGTTACGGACAAGTTACCTAAGGTACCAACTTCAGTAATTTGTGATTGAATCGCATTAGCACTAATTACAGTACCGGTAACAGTAATACCAGTACCACCGGTGTATACTTGACTGGTACTGAATACACTAAATGTGATAACTGACGTACCGAATGTGATTGTTCCCGAGGGAGCACTGACAATAAATGCTGTTCCATTATTAACTGTACCTGCTTGAGTAAAGAAGTAATCGTTAAGACCTATTCTATCTACATTACCTGCTCCATACTCATCAGTATCAGTAGTACGTGTAATAGCGGTAGCATTAGTGTAGTTGTAAATACCATTCCATGTACCGTTTGCTTCATCTTTGACTAGTATACGTACACTAGTGCTACCATTAATTGTTACTCCATCAATAGTAGTGAATGATCCAGTTGTGCTGATATAAGCACCAATACCATTACCTGCACCATTTGGTTGATTATATGCGGTAGTGCCGCCAGTAGCTGTTGCTAGAGTAGTTGTAGTAGCCGCATTTACTGGAGCATGATATGAAATACCAGTTGATATTAGCGTATCTACATACAGTTTAGATGCCGCATCTGTATCTGCTACTGCGTAACCAATGTTTCCTACCCATTTGCCGTTCATGTCTATGTTACCAGCAATAGAAGTTACTCCAGTGCCACTTACAGTTAAGTTACCACCAGTAGACATGTCGCCTGATACATTAGCTGTACCAGTAATGTTAGCACCTGCATCGCTAATAACCATTGTAGCATTACTTTTTGCTGTTAATGTTATATTTGCGTTGGAAGTAATAGCAACACTTGAGTTTCCGTTTTGAAATTTAGCGCCATTAACATTTGCTGAAACATTTACATTACCACCTGCTAAAATATCATTAGTGATATTAGCTGTACCAGTGATATTGGCACCTGTACCTGTAATAACCATTGTAGCGTTGCTATTAGAAGTTAATGTTATATTAGCATTAGCAGTAATAGCAACGTTTGAGTTTCCGTTTTGGAATCTAGCGCCATTAATATTAGCAGTAACATTTATATTAGCACCTGCTAAAATATCATCAGTGATATTAGCTGTACCAGTAATGTTAGCACCTGTACCTGTGACTACTACTACATTAGCATTACCTATAGCACTGATATTAATATTACCGTTAGCAACAGGAATACTTACATTTGAATTTCCGTTAGTAATAGCAGACCCAGCACTTACTCCTCCCCAACTTAGATTGCCTGCTCCATCTGTAAATAATACTTGTCCTGATGAACCACCTGTAATATGAACATTACCTACAGCACCTAATGATACATTTGGTGATGAAGTAAAGGTAACATTACTAGTGGCAATTAATTCTGCTGTGCCTAAATTACCTACATTAGCATTAGCAGTAACATTTAATGTACCAGTAATGTTAGCACCTGTACCTGTGACTACTAATACATTAGCATTACCAATGGCACTAATATTAACATTACCGTTAGCATCAGGAATACTAACATTTGAATTTCCGTTAGCAAGAACTGTAGGAGTAGATATAGCGGCCCAACTTAATACACCACGACCATCAGTTGTTAGTACTTCTCCTACACCACCATCATTAACAGGTAATGTTAGTGTATAGTTTCCTGTAAACCCAGCATCAGTACTAGCTTGAATTGTGACTTGTCTATTTGAAGAGCCATTATTGGCTACCGCAATAAAATTACCACCAACAGAAGTTTTAAGACTACTAGCAATTAGAACACCAGTGCCACTTAAATTTGCTACTTCTGTTTCGCCAGCATACCATTTAAAAAATGAAACGCTATTACTCTCAGGAATACTGGTCCACACTGTATTACCATCAACACCTATCGCATAATCAGTTGCGCTAAAACCATTAAATGACGGATACAATACTATTTTAGCACCAGAACTTCGTGTAGTAAGTGACGGGACGCCAAGGCCATTTGTATTGAAGTCAATTCTATTATTACCTGCGCCATTTAGGAATAATTGACCAGCACCATCACTAAGGTTTCCTGCTTTAGTAGACCTTAATTGACCTCCTGTTGATATATTTCCACTACCAGTTGTTGATATGTTTCCAGCCTGGAAACTACCTGTTACAACTAACGCACCACCTGTTGTTACGTTACCTGCTGTTAAGTTACCTGACACATTAGCAGTACCTGTAATATTAGCACCAGTACTTGTTACTACAATTACGTTTGCCACACCATTTGAACTAATAGTTACATTGGCATTAGCATTTACTACGACATTGGAATTTCCGTTAATAAGACTTGGAACACTAGTTACATTGGCCCAAGTTAATACTCCACTACCATCAGTTTGTAAATATTGTCCTGAATTACCATCATTAATAGGTAGTGTTAATGTATAGTTAGCATTAAAGCCAGCAGCAGTACTAGCTTTAATTATGACTTGTTGTGTGCTAGTTCCATTATTAGATACCGCAATTATTCCTCCATTGGAGGCTGTTTTAATATTTCCAGCAGTGAAATCACCAATACCACTTAAATTTGCTATTTCTGTGATACCACCATACCATTTAAAAGAAGCATTAGTATTACTCTGAGGAAGAGTGGTCCATAATGTAGTACCATCAACACCTATCGCATAATCAACATTACTAGCATTTAGCTGTGGATACAATACTATTTTAGTACCAGCACTGCGGGTAGTAAATGTTGGAGCAGCAACACCATTTTGATTGAAGTCAATTCTATTATTGCCTGTTCCATTTAGGAATAATTGACCAGCACCATTACTAAGATTACCTGCTCTATTAGAAGTTATTTGACCGGTGGTAACAATATTTCCACCAGTGACAGTACCTGTTATATTAGCTGCTCCGCCAATATCCATGTTACC